>PVIR01001396.1:72913-125529 GCA_004026965.1 Petromus typicus | reverse complement strand
TATGTGTCCACAGCCGACACCTCCTAGGCACAATAGTCAGTCTTTATTAATCAAACTAAGAAAGTGGGTCAGGGCTTAATAAACACGGCACATCCAGGACACAAAGCATAGAGCCCAGCCAGGGACACTACCCTGGGTAAATCTAGAGCTGAGGAGACAGGCTCCTCAGATCAAGGGCCGTGGAGGATTTTGAGTCCAAGCCCAGAGGTCTGGAGCTGAGGTGGCTGACAGCCCGAGGGCCCCACAAGTACCCACACTACAGGAGATCCTCTTCCTGTCTGAAGAAGACTGATGCTGGCCTGTGGCCGTGGGTGCTCCTGAGGACCCGCTCACTCTCCTGTCTCATGTTCCTCCCCACGCTCCTGGAGGACAAGACAGGACTGTGCGACGGGCCCAAAATGAAGAGGAAGGGGCGGAGGTGATAGGAGGACCCCCATCAGGCCCATCTCGCTGGCTGTGCTCCTGGGGACCCTGGGAGCGCCCCAGGGTGAGCTCGGCCCCGCACACAGCCTGGAGGGCCCAGGCCCAGGGCTCCCGAGCCCCTCCAAGCCAAGTAGCCCATGTAGCTTCACAAGCAAGCTCGGAAGTCATCATCCTTCAGGGTTGGAAGAAAGGCTTAAGGTTTGAATCTGGAACCTTGGCCCTAAGACACTGCTTCTGCTGCTTTTTGCCTTGATTTTCCCATCTGTCAGGGGAGAGTTAGGGGCGGGCTTCTGGGGTTCTCACCAGCCCCACTTTGCTAACAACTTTGGGCTATTACTCTACCTCTTTGAAACTTGGTTTTTCCACCTTTGAATATGGCGAATTCCACCTTTCCCACTGGCCTGACTCCAATGCCAGATCTGTGCCTGAACTGGCATTTCCTGAGCGCAGTAGCTCTGGAACTTGCAAATGAACTGGAGGTCACTAAATACTGCCATGTCTGCCAAAGTGAGCTGAAATTTTCCCCAGGAGAACATGATTCGGACCAGGGATATCCAGGGTCCACAGTGCCCCACCTGGACCCTAGGGTATACAGCACCTTCTGAGCAGGAGGAAGCTACCTAAGAGCCCACCGAGGTGGCACTCTGAAGGGGCGTGACCGCGATATATGGCTCTTCCCCCAAGCCTGGTCACAGGGCATTTTCACTGTGACACATCCCCCCTCTGATCTGGAATGGCAGGTCAGTCACTGCAGACACCATCACTGCAGATACCCCCGCAGGAGTCCCAGCCCTAAGGTAGGGGTGGCCTCCAACTCAGTGCCCCCCTGTCCAGTCCCCAACTATTCTCATCCCGCCCCCTGCATCTTACCTGTAGGAAACGCAAATGCAGGTGGCTGCGTTAGTCTTTGGGGATCAAAGCCCTTGCTCTGCCTGCCTGAGAGCTACCTGCCTTCTCCCAGTGTACTTCCCAGTGTCCCTCCCAGAGGCTCCTCCTGTCCTCAGGCATCGGCCCGTTGGCCTGAAGCACCATCAGCTCCCATTTGCTGGGTAATTTGTCTGCATAACATGCAGTCCCTTCTGGCTTAGACAGTCATGGCTCGAAGTAATAAGAGAGAGAAGGACAAAGTGAGGCAGAGGGAGAAAGACAGGGCGACGGTGGGACAGGGAAGGCATCCCGGGATGGAAACAGGGGCACAAGAGACAGACAGAGAGGCGGTGCGGAACTTGTGGATTTGCAGGAGGATGGGATAAAAATGACCGGGAGCAGCAGTGAGGGGACTGTGGGGACACAGCACCCAAGGAGCTCAGGCCCTCCTCAAGTTGCTGCCCACTTGGTCAGAGTCCAGGGCGGGGCCCCAGCACGGCCCTGCGTGATCAGGTTCAGGGACCCTCCGCCTCACCTACCCGCGGTGACCCCTCTGCCTTCCTGTCCCCTTTCCTGCTAGCCCCCAGCTCCCACTGGGCCAAACTTCCAGGCAGCTGTAGTACATGGGACCAAGGGAGGTGACAAGAAGGCAAGTTCCCTCAGGACAAGTTCTCCAAGGGCAGCCACCTCCCTTCTGCCATGTCCTAAGGAGTCCCGGCACCTGCTAACACCTGGCCCAGAGGTCGTAGAGTGGAAGGAGGGCGTGAGGCTCCATCCCCACACACGCCTGGTGGCAGAGTAACTGGAGCCTCGTCTTCCTCATCTGTGAAGCAACATAGGACCTGGGGCCTCTAGGAGAGAGGTGGCCCCCTACTCAACCCCACTGTGGCACAAAGCAGGTGAGCGGCCATCTCTGTCACTGCAGTGCCCAGTGGCTGTAGCAAAGGATGCTGGTAGCTGAGCAGAGGTAGAAATTCTGGCCCTGTGTGAGTTAGGGGACTTGATGAGGCTTATAGGACAAAGAGCGGAACAAGTGTCAGGCGCACGCCTGTAATCCCAGTGTGTGGGGAGGCTGAGGGGGAGGATCAGATGTTCCAGCCCAGCCAAGGCAAATCCGCAACATGAGTAAAAACAGGCTGGGGATATAGCTCGGTGCAAAGGCCCTGGGTTCAATCCCCAGTGAGAGGAGACAGAGATGGGGTCGGGAGGAGAAGGAGAGAAAGAAAGAGAAAAAAAGAGAGCCTGCCCCTCCATCCAGGCCCAGATGAGAGGCCCCAGCCAGCTGAACAGCTTCTCTACAAGGCGAAGTGGGCACAGTGCCAGTCCTGGATACTTTTAGGGCCCATGAAACATTTTGATTTATTTTAAAGCCAAAAGGAAAAACTGATCTTTTAAGTCAAAGAAAATGTTTTCATATATAGTACAAATATATTTGTCTTTGTTCCAACATCGTTGTGAAATGTAATTTTGGATTTTTTTATGGAGGAAGGGAACTTGTGATAGCAAAAATGCCTACGGCTCTGCACAGAGAGTGTTGGAAAGGACAGAGGAGACGTTGGAGCTCCACATCCAAGGGGGACACATAATCCCAGCTCCTTCCGTGAGGGACACAGCCATACAGACAGCCACATGCCAGCAGAGACACGAGATTGCTGAGAAAGGAGGGACCTAAGGCAGACAGGGTCCCTCTGGGGCCTGGCCTGAGAGGAGGGGACTGTGGCTCTGCCTTGGGGCCGGAGCCACAGGAAGAGGGATCTTGAGGGGTCTGTGCCCAGTGAGGCTCTGCTGCAGCCCCTGGCCCAGCTCCCACACCTGTGGCCTCCGCAGACACCAGCTGTCCCTGGCATCCACCGGCAGGGCACAGGGCCGCAGGAGTCCCTCCTGTGCGGTCAGGTAACCACACGCCCAGCCCCTCCTCCCAGCCAGGGCCCTGCAGGATGAAATTACCATATTGGAAATAGCAAAGTAAACACCAATAGGTAAAGTGCAAATTAAAGCTGTTTCTCCAGATCCCTTATTTATAGACCTGGGCTTGGTCACCGCGCCCTCTTGAGCAGGGGACACAAGAGCAGGACAGGACACCTGTCCCCACCCACCTGCTCTCAGGACTCAGGCAACAACCTGTAGCCTGACCTCCCTAGGGTGAAGCAGTGACCACTCCTATGACCTGGCCTCAGGACTGGAGGACTCAGGACCAGCAACGGTTTGGCACAGCATATGGTGGGAGCATCTTCAAGGGGGTGGATGGGAAAAGTACCAGGGGCACCAGGTCCTTGCAGGTGGCATTGGACCTGACAGACCCAAGGGAATCAGTGACACCAGGACGCTCACAGAGCTGTCACTGTGCCCAGTCCTTGTGCCTTTACTCACCTCTTCTTCACAAGGCACTGGTGCTCCACCCTGTTCCACTGGTGGGGAGACTGAGGCACAGTAGTGAGTGACTAGTGCTGTTGAGGGCCCGGTAGGACTTGAACCCACACCCTCTTCTCTTCAGAACAGCCCTAGCAGCTGGCAGGGCCTCTCCAAGTGAGTTAGGAGGCTGCCTTGCAGCTTCGTGCTTGCCTGCCCAGCCCTAGTGCATCTCCAGTTTCACGGGAGGTACGAGGCCGTCCTTGCTGGTGGCCAGCAGGTGGACCTGCTCGGGTACGCCCCTCCTAGGCCCCGGGGGACAGCATGACCCGGGCTCGGTTGGCCATGGGTGGTCAGCCGCAGGCTTATTAGTGGAGGGAAGATATTGGCTGGGGCCAGGAAACCACTCTGCCCGATCTGAGCGTCCCACCAGACCCGGGAGGCTGTCACCCTTTTGCAGGCAGGAAGCCAGGAACAGAAGCTGCGGGCTTGGCACGGCAGCCGGCAAGGAGTCTCGGTCACATTTTATGGGGAAAGCACAGGCCTCTCCAAAGCCATTGCTCTTAGCCAATCAGCCACATGTCTGAGTACAGCTTCCAGTAGGAGGCCGAGGAACCCACCGGCCTGACCCTTCACAAACATCCCTGCCCCTGGGCAAACACCACACACTAAAAATAACCCGGCCCCCAGCAGGCTGCCTGGAAGCGCTGGCCAAGGGCGGCAGGCAGGGAGTGGGCTCCGCTGGGCTCCTGCTGGATGGACGCCTGGCAGGGTCTTCTCCTGTCTTAGGGACCAACCAGGGGACCCAGGGTGTTGCTGAGGAGCTGGAGATCAGAGGACAGTACCCATAGAGAGGTTTTTCCCCCAATCCCAGCTCCACTGCTTCCTTAGGGACAGGGGACAGAGGACAGGACCCATGGGCGGGATGAAAAACTACTTTTGTCATCCAACAGGAAAGGGATGCTGCAGCCTGTTCTGGGTGTCCTTGGGACCCAGGCTGGTGCTGAGTCCATCCCTATGCCCACTTTTGACCTTCATCATGACCTTCAGAGGCAAGAGGGTGCACTAGTCTGAATTCCACCTCAAGTTGGAGAAATTCAGGCACAAGAAGTTGGGCACTTTGCCAAGTCCCACCTAATGAGCAGCTAGAGCAGGACTTGAACTCAGGCTCCAGAGTTTTAACCACACCAGACACCACGTGACATATCTTGTGTGTCATGGGAAGGGGTAGTATGTGTCATCCCTAGGGCCCTGAGAACCCACTTCTCTACAAAGAGACAGAGGGGATGGGCTGTCCCCTGGTGTCCCTCCATCTCAGCTCCTCCCTGCAGCCAGGTGGAGCAGGCAGGGCACCCAATGTGCGGGACGTGCCCTGTCACAGCGCCGGGGGGATGGCGGGCTGCCAGCCATGTGGTCCTCGGCCCACGCACTGTCTGGCTGTCTGGGGGGTGGCATGAGGGCCCATAAATAGCAGGCCTCTCACCGGTGTTGGGAATAGAAACCCAAACCAAACAGTGTGGTGAGTTGGGGCTTTCCAGGCCGCAACCCCAGGGCTGGGCAGTGCCAGGGCCCCTTCTTCCCTCACACCTTCTAAAGGGTTAGGTCATGTGGGGGAGGGGGCCCAGCCCCTCCCATCCCATAGTCCTTTGCACACAGAAGCAGCAAAGACTAAAATGATGTAGACCAAGAACCTTAGAGGTACTGGCACCGTGGATTATCTCAGTCATGTCACTGCAGCTCAACGAAACCATCCCATAGTTCTACCTGTGTCACAGAGGAGACCAACAAGGCACAGAAAGGCGAAGTCACACAACTTAGAGAGAAATAGCATGAAGGCAAGAACCCACGCCCTGACTGCTGAATGGGCCTCCCTCTCCTGGGCCTGGGGACACCACTGAGTCCCACTGGGTCCTGCTATATCATCATCTAGGGTGGAGGAACCCCAACACCCAGAGAAGGCAGCTGGAGATGCAGTGCTGAAGACGGGGATGGAACTGTTGTGTGGAACTTGTGCTCATCTCCCCTGAGCTGAGCCCACAAGTCCCCCCTGGCCAGGAGGCATGGCCAGTGGCCAAGGAAGACGTGGAAAAGCTGCTCAGCATCTAGCGCCTCAGAGTTCTTGGAACAGGAAGCTGTACTCTGGGTGGGAAAGAGGCAGGGGACAGCAGGTGGCCTGGACTCGGAGAACACAAGCGAAGGGAGCCCCATACACCCCAGATGGCTTGGGGACTCCCCAGTCACAGCCTCTGGGTGTCCCCAGAGCAGGGGCCTGGGTAATCAGGCATGGGGGGGTCACAGGTGGCAGCAGCCGGGGCAGCAGGGAAGAGGCTTTCTCAGAACTGGCCTGGAGGAGGAGGATACAGCTGGCACAGGAGACCAGTCGCTCCTTCCTCTGCTCTTTCCTCAGGCTCCTTCTGCTGCTTTTTAAATTCTCGAGGTACCCGCTCTCTGTGTCACCCCTCTGCCACCTGAGACAGGCTAATCTGCAGAGAGCAGACGCCTGCTGACTCAGTGGTGCTGGCCGGGAATCCCAGAGTGCAGCCCCTGGGCAGACACAGCCACTCCTGCTCATGCCCCCCAACTCTCCCCAGGCCTCCCTGCCTGCCTGGCTGCCCTGGGGACTAAGGCCCTGCACGCAGACCTGCTCAGCCTAGCCCTGTCCTACAGAAATAGCCGAGCTTCCGTGTCTGGTCCCAGAGTGGCTCCACCTGGTATCAGAAGGCCCCGTGGGTGCTGAGAGGAGACAGTGGGACCCCTGTGAGCAAGCCCCTGCCCATGCAGCCCCACCTCCCCCTCAGCCCAGCACCTTTTCACCTCTGCCGTGCCCCCTCTGCACTCTGCTCCGGTGACTGCCTCAAGCTACAGGAACCGCAGAGCTGGAAGTCCCTGGGGACTGACGTCTCCCGGAGTGGCCAGTGACCAGGGTGCAGGAGAGCAAGGCCCCACCCCCATGTCTACAGTGAGGACAGCCATGGGGCATCGTTACACTCACAGGACGGGAAACTGGGCTTCAGTGACATGCCTTTGGAACTTCCCCTGTCCCTCCTGCTCTCCGAATCTACTTCGGTGTCCATGGAGAGCCCAGATCACAGTGTTGTGACTCCTCAGGTCTGCGTCAGCCTCAGGGTCCCTGGCCTGAGGCTCCATCCAGGTGCTACTATGCACCACGCTATTATCATTGCTACTGTAACAAACACTACAGTGAGAGCAGTATCTCTGTGTGCACAGCCTAACCCACTGTGTCGCATGCGCTTCTCCTGCTGTCCTTCCAGAACCCAGTGTATAGCGACACCTGTCATCCTTGTCAGTTCTCAGATGTGTGGACTAAGGTGAGGGGGACAAGGCAGTTGCCATAGAGATGCTATTGTTATTCTCCCATGGTGAGGGGTAATCAGGATTTTCACTCAATACCCCTGCTGGAAAGGCAGGAACACACACACACACACACACACACACATATACACACACACACAGAGTCATGTATACACACATTGATCTATTCACACACGTACATACATTTGCATACATGTGCACATGCATACAAACACATACACACACATGTAAAGATGTGAACACACATATTTTCATGGCATTGCCAGCAGGGCTCATAGGCCAGGCCACAGCAGACACAAGGATGGCATTTGGAGGGCATCTGCTAAGTCAGGTTTGTAGATGAAGCACAGCCCACCCCACGGGGCCACGGCTCATCTCCAGGTGCTCGTTTAGGTAAAGCCAACCCTGGGGACAATCCTAGTCCAGTCTTTCTTTGAATCAAGTGGACGGCGCATAGGGCAGGCGAACAAGGGCTGCCCTGGGGCTCCAGATGGTCGTGGCTCGGAACCTCCCCTGCTCATAAAGTCTGCTGAATAAATACATGAATGACTTCAGACCCAGAGGTGGGGGACACAAGCCCACCAGGCTCTGCAGCCCCAGCGTTGGGTGGGGTCAAGTACGCACATCCTCCTGCACAGGCAAATGACTCCACCGAACAGCTCTGTTTCCAGTAACCTCCAAGCAAACAGCATAATCAAATCCAGGACTGTGGGGAGCAAAGGGTCCCCAGCCTGGACTGCTCACTGTGCCCGATGGCACGGAGACCCCTAGACTAACAGGATAGGGACCTCGGGCTCCAGAGACACACCATCTACTGGGCTGGGGTCTCAGGAATGCCTGGGGAGCCGCCCAGCTGCCAAAAGCCTGGGCAGAGAGAGCGCCTGATCACCAATTCCCACCCTGGCAGCCAAGTGTCCTGCAGAGGCGGGCCCTTCTTCTCCCTTCCCAGCCCCTGTCCCTGCCCCACTCTGTGCCACAGATGCCCCCAAGGAGATCCACTGTCCCCTCCAGCTCCACCCTAGAGTCAGGAGGGCTGTAGGCCAAGCCAGCCCACCAGGCAGACTGAGTGAGAGCAGAGACCCACAGCCCTTTCCCGCCATCTCCCCAGGGCCTTTCTTGTCCGGTGGACGATGTCAATGCGCCCTTTGTCACAGTCCCTTTGAGAAGCAGGGCTATTCAGGCTGGCTGCAAACTCTGGGCCGATTCATTACCAGCCTGGGCAGCATCCATGGGACAACTTCTTCCTCTCCCTCTGTCCTCCCCGGGGAAGGGGGAGGGGCAGGCAGCTGGCCTGCATGGGACCCGGAGCTAGAGCTGAGGGGACCGGGAGGATCCTCACTCTTCTTCAGAGCTACCTGTGCAAGGAGGATCCAGGGTTTTGTGGCATTTAGTGGCATCCTCTGAGAAGCTGCCAGTCATGGCCACAGGCATAGAGCCGGGTGGATGTCTCTGTCCAGAGGTGAATCCATTTTCTTGGGGTGCAGATGCCTGGGGGGACAGCTACAGGCTCAGCACAGTGCTGCCAAGCAGCCGGGGTAGTGGCCACTCTCTACTCCTGTCACCCAGGTGGAGAACCTAACCCTTGTCCTCCTGCCTCTTCCCAGCCACCATGTGCCACCTCACCCCGGACCTGGATGATTGCCCCTCCTCCATCTCCCTTCCTACTCCCCTCCCTGTGGTTTGCCTTCTTGTGCCTAATTTCTGCTGCTTCTTCTCCCCTCTAGTCATTCAACAAACATTTTTTGTATTCATACAGTGTGAGGGCCCCTGGGGGGCAGTATTAGTAGACACAGTGCCTCTCCCAGGCAGGTAGGCAGCAGTCATCACCACGCACCTCCCAGGCAATAGGTTCCATGTTACCTGGGGAGGGGACAGGTAGAGGCCACAACATGTGCAAATGCACAGAGACAAGTGGGCTTGAGTCTGGGTCCAGGTCAGCAGGAGGAGGGGAGGGCATGTCTAAGGCCCGTGCTCAGCACTGTCTCTTCCAGGGTGACATCGGTGTCATTCTGGGACTGGCTTTGTGGCCACCAGGGAGGAGGGCAAACCTCAGTAAAGTCTGCCCAGTCCAGACTGTGGGTAAGTGGAATGAAATTGCCCCATAGAAAAAGTTCTGTCCCTGACACATGTGCTACACGAGGTTTCATTTATGAAATACATTTTCTGTACAATGTTTTACGCATGATACGCAGGATTTACAATGTTCTGTTCATGACACGTGTGATATACAATGTTTCATTTATGATATTCAGAGATATTCAGTGTTCCATTCATGACACACTTGTGATATACAATGTTTCAGACTTCACCAGCTCCTGAGCGCTTCCTTCATATTATCTTTTGTTTCTATTTTCTTTCCCTTCCTGGGCACAAGGAAAACAGCTGCCAAAGCGATTTCCTACCCTTGGTACGAGCTGCACATCTTGGGGCACCCGGCCCAGCCAGCGCCTCCTGGCTCCAGGGAGCCCTGGAAAGGGGGCAGTGACTTGGTTCCCCGCCTGTGCTGAGCACAGGGCTGGCACCTGCCCTGGCCCTGATGCAGTGACAGAAAGTGGACCTCGAGTCCTCTGCAGAATCCCTCGACACCCTGCTCTAAACTCACGCCACAGGGACGAGGCTCAAGGGACCTCTCCCACTCTGCCCACGGCCACATCCCCAAGCCCCGGCTCTGGTTTGTACTTGCTTGTTCTGTATCCTTGGCCAGCCCCTCCCTGGACCCGGAGACGCCATACCAGGCTGCTAGGTCACTCTGCCCAAACCACCGCATGTTTCACAGTAACCTCTGCTGTTCGCGTGGGAGCAGGACAGCCAGGAAAGGTCTCAAAAACCGACCTGGAAGAGTGTGATTTCCTTCGGGGAAAGGAAGAAAAGAAAAAAAAAAATACCCCCCATGGTCCTTGGCTCCAGCGGCCTCAATCGCTGTCCTGGGCAGTTAGTGGTTTGGTGACCGTGGCATGTTTAAAAATCTGCTGTCCAGGCAGAGGGACAAAGAAGCTGGGCCAAGGCCAGGGGAGACCTCAGAGGACAGGGGTATTCATCTCGTTAAAAATAGCCCACCCTGTTGCTATTTCCACAGGGCTTGGGCACCAGAGCTGTATGATTTTCCCTTTTTTCAGCCATACGCTGCTTGGACCAACTGATAAAAATAGTCGATAGCAAGCGCATAAAAAGCCGGGCTATTTTTACACATGAGCCCCACTCGGAGTGGGTCTGACATAGGGTGGCCAGGGACAAGAGGGGAACAAGAAAGGAAGAAGCCTGGGCTAGCTGGGGGGCACAGATGGCATCCAGAGGACCAAGAAAGGAGGTGATGCTGGCACCTGTGCCACAGCTTGGGTCAAGAAATGGCAGGGTGTCCTGACCCCCACGGGCCTCACAGTACCCAGGTCCTGGCCCAGCACTCAGCTTGGGTCCTGCCCAACCAGTGCCAGCTCACGCAAAGGACACCATGGGAGGCCAGGCCCAGGGGTGCAAGTCCCCAGCACCAGACCCCAGAGACACCCCAGGGGAACACTTGGCCTTTCAGGGCTGGACCACAGCTCTGCACAAAGGGTAGGACAGGGGTGCATGTGAGCAGTGGTCGTGCCTGAGGCTGTGGCATCACGCCTCTCGGGTGGCAGCCTTGCCAGGTCCCTCTGGCTCCCAGACAGTGATGATAGGGATACCATAGGCAGAGGCTGTCATGTGGGAAGGCTCCCGGGTACGAGGTGGCCGATCCCAGGGCCTGTGGAAGCCTCTGGGGCTTTGGCAGGAGAGTCAGGACCAACACCATGGCCAGGAATTCTGCTTTCACATTAGGCAGCCCCACATGGAACCTGGGGCTGTGGACACAGGGCCTATGCCACTTCCTAGCCCCGTCTCCATGCCGTATGCCCTCAGCTGGCTGGGTCCCTCCCTTTTCGGTCCCTGCTATAACCTTGCCAGGTTGGCAGGGCAACCCAGTTCCGCTCATGAGGTGGTGAAAGTGATCCTGGGGTGACCCTGAGAAGATGACCCTGAGGGGTGACAGTGCCAGAGGGACCAGTCCTCCCTGGCTCTGTGGCCCTGAGCTGGGCACTGCCACCTCCCCGCCTCCATGGTAACCAGGCAGCAGATGCTGGCCAAGGGCCTCGGCACCCACGTGGCGCTCAGAGCACAGACAGGGAGTGGGGCCGCCACCACCTCTCTGGCTTTGCTTTATGCCACATGGTCGCCGTGGGAGGCTCTCCAACCCATGCCCCCTCCCAGCAGTCACCACAGGCTTCCAGGTAGCACCCCACGGAAGGCACGTATCCCCAGCTGCCCCCCGGATCGTGCAGTCCACCCACTGCAGCCTGCCGACACCCCGGTTTCCTCCTTGGCCTTCCCGGGGCTCCCCCCACATCACGGCATCTCTAGCAGAGACACTAACAGGTCACGTGTGGCCCCCAAGTGCTCCTGGGGGTGGGATGCTGGGCCCAGCGACCTGTGGCCAGTTTCTCATCTGACACTGTGCAGGAAGAAGGCAAATAAACAGGAGGCGAAGGGCATCTCTGCCCTAGGGTCCATGCACAGGGCAGGAGTCACCGAGCCACTCAGACAGAGTGACGCCCTCTGCCCAGCCTCGTGACCACTCAGCGCTTGGCTTTCTGGGCTTGTTTGGTCCACCTTGGTCTCAGCAACATGGGTTCTATGACAAGACTAGCCGTGGCTTAAGCACAGGACGTGCACCAGGCACTGTGCCCCACATCTCCTGGAGGAACGTCACCCACATACCATGCACACGGGTGATTGCCAGTGGAGCTTTCTGACAAAAGCTCAGAGACGTTAGGCAACTTGTCCAGGGTAACACAGCTAGAATGGCAGCGCCAGGATCTGAACGTGCTCTGTCTGTCCCTCCTCCCATGACTTCTCCACAGCCCTGTCCAAGCTGCCAGCATCCTCCCCTGGCTGCAGCAGCGCCTTCTCACTGGCCCTGCCTCCCCTGGCCCCGGCCCTGCCCAAAATCCCCACGAGCCAACCGGGGGAGGCAGTTAGGTGGAGCCTGCACACTCACGCCCTTCTTCATGGGACCCATGGGCCTGCTTCCCTGTCTCTCACAGCGCTGCTCAGTGTCAGCTCTTCAGAGCAGCCGTCGCTGCGCCTCGGGGACGCACACTTTTCTGTCCCACTTCTGTCCACCTGCCTTGCCCGCTTTGTTTCCTGGGTGCGTCTCTGCACCCGCACAGGCTCTGGATGTCTCTACCTGCCAGGATGGCAACGCCCCCAGGTGGGCTCTCCCAGCCATCTTGCTCGATGCTGTCGCCTGAGCCTGGAACGGTGACTGGCACACGGTAGACACTCAGTAAACAGTCACTGAAGAGATGACTCAGGGCGGGATGGGTTCCGAGCCGAGCGCTGAGCCTGTGCTGTCCAGCCGGGCGGCCCATCTGGTTCTACCCCTGCAGGTGCTGCCTCCGGGTGGTCCCGCCCCCGCCAGACCTCCTCCCACGACACTAAGCTGAGCATGGAGAGTCAGGCAGGCCACGCTCACTCCCCAGCCTGAGAGGGGCCCGGGTCACTGTGCTGGCTGGTCCTGGGGTGAGGGAGGCCCAAGCTGTGCAGCTCTGTCCGAGCCCTGAGGGCCACCGCCTGACACGAACTGTGGCAAGCCAGATCCCAGCTGTCCCCAGGGGCAGGAATGCTGTTCTCTAGCCACATGTCCCAGGCAGTGGCTACTGCCAGCCCCTCTGAGGGTGACTTGCTCCGGGCTCGGGAACCCAGCGCCTTGGCGTCCTGTGCAGGTGCTCAAAGTGAACTTATTTCCTCCGGCCACAGCCCTGGATTTGTATAAATCACTCCCCTCGGGGGAGCCAGGCTTCACAAAGGATTTGTTACAGCGCCCTTGAAAGCGACAGTGGCATCGGCTTGGGGTGCGGAGCACAGTTCACAGAAGGAAACACTGATGAGCACCAGCAGCACCACCTCCGAGGAGAGCTTCCTTCAGTGTGAGCTGCATGTTGCTCCAGCGGCCACCTCTGGGGCAGATCTGTAGCCCAGATGCAGGGCGTGGGCTGCACAGAGGGCTTTTGAGACCCTTTGCCGTGCAGCGCCCTGGGCATGGACGCACCTATTTTGCACATGGAGAAACTATGGCCCAGAGAGTTTCTAGATGCAGTACCAGGCTCCAGCCTGGCTGTCCCTGCTCCGTAGAGCAGGGCCTCCCTGAGGTCCCTCTGCCCTGTGCTGCATCTGAACAAGAAGTTCCAGGAGATGTCCTTCTCCTGGACTCTTCCCTTTGGGTGCTTTCCTCCCCCAGCGTGATCTGTATGAGGCTGAGCCAGACCCAGAGGTTTAGACTTCAGGAAAAAGCAGAGCACCTCGAAAGGTAGCGTCACAGGACACGAGCCTGACAGCCTGGCTTAGATCCTGGCTTCCAACCACCAGCTCTGTGCCACTGCCTTACCACTCTGTGCCTCAATTTCCTCTTCTGCAAAATGGAGTAATAATAGCGCCCATCCCTGATGAACTGATAAAAGCAAGATGCCTAGAGGGGACGGCATGGACCAAGCTATCGGTGAGCCAATTACCAGTATCACATCTGTCTCCTTGTAAAAAGGACCCAGAATGTTTACATTAAAAGTGAGACTATTGGAAACTCCTACTCATCCTTCAAAACCCCTCTAAACAGGCCCCCTCCTCCAAGGCCTCCATTACCCTTCAGGTAATGCTGTGGCCCTCACAGGACTTTGTATCCCTCAACTATGTCAAGAGAGGAAAAGAAAAAGAATTCACATAGATGAGCATCTGATAGAAACGGCACTTTCTAGAACTTCTACCTATTTTCTGCTGTAGCACTGGGAAATGATACAATTATCCCCTCGCTCCCTCATTCATTTTTATTCATTCACAGATATTCATTCATATTTATATATTCATTTTTATTTCTGGTGCTGTGAAACAAGGGCTGTGAACATGCTAGGCAAGTGCTCTATCACTGAGCTACACTTTAGCTCTTGGCATTTATTTATTTGTTTGCTTATCGATTTAATTTTAAAACAAAGTCTTGCTAATTTGCCCAGACTGGGTTCGAACTAGCGATTCTCCTGCCTCATCCTCCCAAGTAGCTGGGATCGCAGGATTCTAGGTGTGTGCCGCTGTCCCTGGCCAGTTATCTTCCCTTTTAAAGGTAAAGAAATAAGAGACTAAAAAAAAAAAAAAAGAAGAAGAAAAAGAAATAAGAGACTAAGTAGGGACCAGACTGACTTGGAATCTGTCACTCTGTGGGTCTCAGGTTTGCTATCCCAGGAGCCTGACTCCATCTCAAAATTTTTAGTCCAGTTTGGTGACATAAGCAGTGTCCTGGGAGAGGGGTGGATTCTGTTCCTCACTCACCAGGAAGACTTCTGTTCCTCAAAAGGTAAAGAACCCTCATCGGCCACTTCCGATCCCCCCAAAGCCCAGGGAGAGGCC
This sequence comes from Petromus typicus, assembly GCA_004026965.1. Taxonomy (NCBI): domain Eukaryota; kingdom Metazoa; phylum Chordata; class Mammalia; order Rodentia; family Petromuridae; genus Petromus; species Petromus typicus. Next base: position 111,147 of record PVIR01001396.1, on the reverse strand, counting down.
AAACACCTGTCAGTGCTTAGCTGGGTTTGTTGAATGAATGAACGAGGAACAAATGAGACCCACAGTGGTAGAGGAGGAGGAGGAGAGCAAGGAGGTCTGCAGGAGATCGAGTCTGGCTGGGGTGACAGTGACAGGGAGGGGACTTGATGGGGCACAAGGAGCTGTGTGTGCTTTTGGTCCCTCTGCTGGGTTCTGCCTGGCTGCAGCACATCCCTCCCCTACCCAGGCACCTTTCAGAGGAGGCCACCAGCATTGAGGGCTGAGCAGCCAGCCCGGGCATCTCGCCCTCTCGGCACAGGAGACCTGGGGGACCATAGTCCATGAAGCTCTGACTTCCCACCAGCAGCCAAGAGGAAAATGACCAGTGGTAGAAGGGCAGAGACCAGAGCAGGGTCACTCTGCCCATGCCTGGTGTCCCTGGGATACTGGCTGGCTGGGGACACCTCCCTTCTCCCCACACAGGGCTGGCAGGACAGCTGGCCCATCCCTCGTTGGCCAAAGCCTGCAGAAAGCACGTTCCTGTCAGAGCCATGGGCCACCAACCAGCCCACCGGGATATCCCTCAGGGAGGGACAGGGCGGACCCTCGGGCTGGCGCTGTGGCTGGCCACCCTGCTCAGCCGACAGGCGGTTTCCCTGTCTGGGTCACTATAGCCCAGATGGACACAGTGCCTCACAGTCAGGGACAAGGTGGTACAGACTGCTCTCCAAACTAGGGACCCAACAGGGGCAGAGGGACTCAACAAACTGCCACCTCAAGGGGCCTGGCATAAGGACCACATCCCAGGAGCTCATCCCGTGAGCCCTAACCTGCTACGTTAGGACCCTCAGGGTAAGGGCAGAGATCAGGCCAAGGGCATCAGCTCAGTGCCTAAGAGAGACAGGCCTGGGGCCTGGAGGACACAGACTCAGGACAGTGATGGAGGGTCCCCCGGGACAGGGGGTGAGAAGGGGCTTTTCCAGCTCAGGACACTGCAAAAGTGAGCTGCAGCCATAGGGCCCAGGGTGCTCACTGTGGAGGACCCTGTCCTGCTATGACTGTGCCAGCTGCCTCCCTGGAGGCTGCCATTGCTCCTGCCTGCAACTCTCTGACCACGCTCGTCCCGTCAGCCCCATGTACACTGTAAACAGCCCTGTGCCTAGCTTTCCTCCGTCACCCGTAAGGAAGCCCCAGAGCCCAAGGGGACCTTGACCACAGAATTTGCTCTGAGCCCCAGGTAGCACTGGGCAGGGCCAAGGGTAGCAGCTGGAGGAGGCGCCAAGAGATGAGAGTTGCAGGCTGGGCTGGAGTGGAAATTGTGCCAGGAGCCACACCACACAGGCAGCGGTGACCCCCGGGCCCCTATCCTGGAGAGGGCAGAAGAAAAGGCTCAAAAAGGAGAAAGCAAACCTGAAAGCACAAGAGTCCTGGGGGACCTGAGGGTGCAGGGAAGAACACACCGCGGTGTACTAAGGAGTCAGGCCAGTCTGTAGGGCGAACACTCATGGTACACCAGGACAAGTACGAGGGCCCAAAGACAAATTTTGTTCAGGGACAAAATTCCCACCATGCCCTGGAGCAAAATTCCCATCATTCCTTGGGCAAGATTCCCATCATTCCTGGGAGAAAGGTCCCATCATTCCCTGGGGGCGGGAGTGGGTGATTTCCACTGAGAACTCTGAACCTCAGTTTCAGGATCATATCCACAGACCCAAGTGTCTCTGGTCAAAATGATACTTATTAGGAAGCTGGAATCCCAAGTGACAGGATCTACAATTCCAGTGATATTGACATAATCTCATATTAAGGCGTTGTACACAACTGTGATTCACTGTTCACTTTCACACACACCTCCTATTGACCATCTCACAGAGGACAGGCTAAGGTGAACAAGCTGAAACTTTTCACACTTGCGCTGAAGTTCCACACATCCCTTCTCGCACCAAAGACCCCTTCTCTCTGTGGGTTGATGGCCTGTGACAGGGACGTTCAGTGTAGTTTTGAGGACACTGGGCATAACAGCAGCCACTCAGGAGGCTGAGCCCTCTCTGAGTCTACTGGCCGCAGTGGTCCCACCACACTTCTCTCCCTCCCTGTGAGGAGCTCACTTTCTTCCTTCCCAGAGCAGCAGTTTCCAGCTACAACTTTGCAACTTGAGATCACTGGGTGGGTCTTCGATGTCCCCCATTAGTAAAACTCTGCCCATCGGGGTGGCCGGATGGACACAGCCCCTGCTCTGGGGACACCTTCCCAGCTTTTCAGGCAGCTCCCCCAGCTTCCTCAGTGTGGAGTGGGGTTCAGGGGCCTCTCCCTGCCCACTCCTCCGCCCTTGGGTTCTGAAACACTTACACATCAGAGAAGCCCTCCTGGGAATCCAGAAGCGGGCTCGGTTTCAAATAAATTCAACATGTGAAAAGTGAGATCCAGACGCGGCTTCCCGAGCTGTTGCCTCCCTTCCTGGAGCTGCCTGCTGCAGTCGTCTGCATGGCGGGTGGAGGCGCCCTGCCTCAAGGGGTCCAGCGACCCCGCTGTGAGGCCCCACAGATCTGCTTTCTGCTCAAGAAGGTTTTGGGGCTCCTCCCTCCCTGTCACCAGCACCCCCAGCCTGGACGGCAGCATGGTCAGACTCAGAAGGTCCCCCAACAGGCCCTGCATCCTGCAGCTGTGCCTAATCCTAGACTCGTTTAAAACTGAATTATGAGCCTGTCGTGCAGTAGCAGAGAAGCGGAGGCGGAACAGGACTTCCTGGCTTCACTAAATCATGCGCTTATTTGGCAAGGTGGTGGCAGTGGTGCCCATGCACCCCCGCCGTCCCCCTCTCATGTCCTACCAGGCACCCACCCCTCACTGCAGAGTTCATGCCCCTTGCAGTGGTGGGCAGAGGACCCTGGTCTCATCCTACAGACTGGGAGGCTCAAGGCCTGGTAGCAGGGAGGGGACAGGGCAGCAGGGCTAGGCAACCTGGAGCGCGCTCACTCCGATTTTCTCAGCACTCGGTGCTTTGGGGGTAAGAGCTCCTCAGCTTTACATAAAGGGCCCTGGGCCCACAGCAGGCCAGCGGGGGCCTCTGGAGCTGGGGTGGGGGTGGGAAAGCCCCCAGTGCCAGGTCCCCCCCAACCGCTGCCCTCTCTGTGCTGGTCACGGCCTGCACATGCTCACTGCAGCCCCGCCCACAGCCCCCCTGCATTCCCCAATTCCCGCCACTGCTTGTTCTCAAATTCCTGGCTGCCCTTTCTGTCCCTGGGGTCTCTAGGCAGACACCCTCACGAGCCTGGGACCCTGGATTTTCACTGCCACTTTCCCAAGGGAACTGAGCAGAACCCACTGAGCACGATGCCCACCGCACCTGTCCCTCTGGAGGAAACCACGCTTCACCCTGGCACTGGTAGAATCTGCTGCCCGGCAGAGTCCGGAGGTGTCCTTGTCCTAGCTCAGCTCGTGCAGTGTTTTTACAGAGGTCAGAGGAGGGGCCGGGCGGGCAGTGAAACTAGGCCCCTCGGCTTCCACAGCCCTTCTGCGCACCAGGAAAGCTCCCATGAGCATCCACAGTCCATGGCTGTCCCACCTCACAACGGACCCAGCTCCAGCTGCTGGCACCGCAGGCCCTGAAGAGTTTCTCAGCCATGTCCCATGGCAGGTTAGGCTTCAGGACACCTTGGTAGGCCTGCTGCTGTGCTGGTGCCTCGCTGTTTAAGGACGCACCAGGGGATGCTGACTGCCAAGACCCTCCAGCGTCAGCCCCTCAAGCACGGGAGAAAGTGTCTGTTTCCCCAGCCTTTAGCAGCTCTGGTTCAGATAGTGTATCTGTCAGAAAAAGCTGCAACAGAGTCAGGGGGCCGTCCACAGGTCCCCATCTCTAGGGTGGGCTGAGGCTGAGCTACAGATGGTCCCTTGCTGTGCTCAGCAGCTGCGTTTGGGGCTGAAGATATGGGCAGCGAGTGCGTCCTTCTGGAGGGCACACTGTGTCTCGTGTTAGGACAGTCCTGCAGGAAGGGACAGGCCTCATGTCCTTGGCAGGAGAACACCGAAGCACAGAGACACTGAAGAGACTGCCACCCGAGGCCAGAGTCAGAAGGGCCCCTCAGCGGTGGGACTCAGAGCAAGCGAGGCTCCATGACTCCACATCCCAACTTCTTCCCAAGATCCTAACTGCGCAGGAGCTGAGTAGTGCAGACCCATGCCATCCAGCTTAGTGAGGTAGTAATGGGTGTTGGGTGACTCCTGTGGCCTGGACGACTTGTAGGACTCAGTCTCCCCTGTTTGGCTAACCATCAAGGGAGACCAACACGGTGGCAATGACGCAGCTTCTCAGGCAGGGCCCTGGTCTTGTCTAGGAAATGCCCCAGAGAACAAGATGACCCAGACTGGGAGCTATGTCCTCTGCTTGTATCCTAGAAGTGCTGTGAGCATCTCAGGAGATGGACCACCTGTTCCCGGGAGCAAGCAGTTTAGATTTGTTTTATGTGGTGGGTGGAAGGCCCTCATGAATGAAGAACATATCGTGACTGACTGAGAAGCAGCTGGGAAACATCGGAGCCCTGGCTCTCCGTGATCACGTGACCGCAGCGGGCGCCCTCCCCTCTCTCAGCCTTGGCATCCACACCAAGGAAATGGGAATGGCTGGGCCTGCCCCCTGCCTGCTCCCCAACAGGACCGCTGCAAGTTCGGACAAGCAGAGTCTTTGATCAGCTCCCATCCCCGGGAAGGAGGTGGGAAAGGCACTCTGCGTTTTTACACTCCCAGGACGGTTATTTCCCACTGTTCTTGTGATGCTCAAAGACTCGGAGGCGTTCTCTGCCGGGGTTATGCCCCACACCCACTTCCACTTAGAAGAGCTACATCCGCTGCCCAAGCGGGGCACAGACTGTGAACAGCTCAGAACTGTGTCTCAGGGTCAGTAAGCCACGGCCAGGAGCTGCCGAGGAGGCAGGGCCGACAGACACTGTGCTCGACTTGCAGATGGTAACATTGCACGGGCTACTTTATAGCCCCTGGGTCAGCACATAAAGGCTTCCGGAACTTCAGTGTCGAATTTGACTCTTACCAGGTTCATGCCAAGAATTTCAGAGAGGAAAGGGTGATGGAGAAGCAAACATTTAGGAATTCTCGACTATTTTAGGGAGCGACTCACAGCTCCAGAGAAGAGGCTGGGCGAGGGATTTCAGAGCTGCCACTGCCTGCCCTGACCCTTACTCCTCTCTGCCCAGCTCTTGTGCTGTCCCAGCCCCCCTGGTGCAGCCAGGGCCGGAACCCGGCCTTGGTTTGGGACAGCAGGACAAGCCGTGGGAAAAACAATCAAACCTTGGTCAGCCGGATAATTAGTTGTTCCTCTGTGACCGTGCCCTCCCTGTTCTCTCCGCCTCACTGCCACCCCCACCCGCCCTGCAGGACAAGGGTTTCTCAATGAACACCCGGGCAACACCAGCCATTAATGTTAATGGGAGAACCGGACATGAGCCTGGATGGCCGTAAACTGCCCTGTGTAAGAAGAGGTGAGAGTTTGAGTGTGTGTGCGTGTGCGTGCAAGTGCGCAGCCCTGCATGCTGCATATATGTGAGTACCAGAGATGAGGAAGTACACTTAGACATGTGGGCTGCATGTGCGCATTCTCACATGTGCATACAAGTAGACCTGACGGTGTTGCGTGTGTGTGCGCCATCTGTGTCCTGCATCTTTGCATTTTCTGTGTGTATTTGTGTGTATGAGTGTGTACTGCCTGGGTGCATGTGATATTACACATATGCGCTACTGCACAATGACATGTATGTATTGTGTAGCCATGTGAGCCAAGCAAGTGTCCTGCATGTACACGAATGTGCATGTGTGTGCATTTAAATATCTCTGTGGCAGTTTGTGCCTTAGTCATGAATGGGTGCACAGTGTCAGGCTGAGAGGCTTGTGTGCATATGCTGTGCACACCTGTGACACATATGATGCCTATGCATGACAGATACATGTTCGTACCCGTGTGCTCTGTTGGTGTTTAGGCACCTCTGTGTACATGTGACATGTCACAGCTAAGCGACAGAGTGAAGTACACTAAACAGTGTGGTCACCAACAGCTCCAGCTCTGCAGCCAGGCTTCCCAGGTTCAGGTCCCATTTGAGCCATTTCCACGCTGTGCACACGACCTAGGGCAAGAGACTTGACCTCTCTGGGCCTTGCCTGCCTCTTCTCTGGTGGAAATAATAACCGGTATGTCTCTGTGGTTATCGTGAAGGCTGGACAGCAACTCGTATGAAGTGCTGAAGAAAATTCTTGGCACAGATCAAGCACCTAACACAGGTTGGTTTTTGTCACCATCGGTAGATCTGGGTCCACGTAGAAGCAGGTTTCAGGAGCCATGTCATTCTGGTGTGTGCCTGTGTGTGCACACTGCTTGTGTCTACATCCGGGTCAGAGGGCACGTGTGCCTCTGAGATATCCACTCCGAGGAGTGTGCGTACCCTCCGCTCCACACAGACAGGCCCGGCGCATGCTCATAGCAACACATAGCTGAGCAGCTGCCACCTTGTCCCACGTCTCCACCCTGGGCCCAGGGACACGCATGCCCTGAGGAATGGGAGGCCAGCACCTGCCCGTGCCCAACACACATGAATTCAGTCTCCAGAACCCACTGCCCCAGCAAGCTGGAAGTCAGGCTCCTCTTCTCCCTCTCGGCAGCACCACCCCAGCTCCAAGTCTGTCAGCTCCAGGCCTACCTCTATCAATTTGTTCCTTTCCCTCTCTATCTCGCCTCAGGACAGTGAGGGCCCCTTGTCCATCCTAATCCACTCTCCACACAGCAGGGAAAGTGATCTTGTAGAAATGCAAATCTCATCACCTCGCTGCACTGCCCAGCACTAAAACCCCTCTAATAGCTTTGGTCCGCTCTGGCTAAGGCCTGAAATCCCTTCCCTGGCCAGCCTGGCCCCCACACCACTCCCCAGAGCCCCACCCCCATCCAGATGGCTCCTCACACTCTCCCCCTCCTCTGATCCCCTCTTTCTTGCCTATAGACCCCCTAAGCACTGCAACTCTTGAGGTGTCCAGTCACTGCCAGGCTCCTGGGACACCTGAGGTCCCTGGTCCAGGGCAGGCCAGGCCCCCGCTGGGCACTGGTCAGCTTTCAGGGAGCTGAATCCTGCAGGGGGGCCCAGGAGCTTCGGCTCCTTTCCAACAATAGCTGCACTGATAGAAGGCAGCTCAGAGGCTCTGCAGGGCCAGGTCCTGGGAAAGGAGCAGAGAGGGACAGAGGTTCCAGAGAAAGGATAGGAAGAAAAGCAAAGGCCCAGGCTGGCAATGCTGGGGATACACTGGGAAGCCCACGGTTTGAGGCCATGGAATCAGATCCCAGAATTTGCAACAGTTTCATTTTGATCACCAGTCAGACGCCCATTAGCCTGAGATTCTAGAGTCCCTGAAGAAAGGGGAACACGGCTGTCCCTGAGGCATCACAGGGGTATCCCTGATGGAACCAGCCCAAGGCTCCCCAAGTTCCCACCATCTTTGAAGGAAGGGGAGATACAGAGAGGATGGAGGCGAAAGGCCAGACTCCCACTCTGGCTCCAAATTGGGCCACCCAGCCCGTTCAGAGCCTGTGCCCCCAGAGGTCAGGGGTCAGGGGTCAAGGGTCAGGTGGCTCCTGCCTCACGAAGGCTGTGCTTGCCCCTGAGTGCAGGGATGTTCCCCAGGCAAGAGCTTAGCTTCCAGAGGAGGAGGCTGGGCAGGGCCGGGGGTGGGGGGATGGGATAGAGGCCTCCATGAGAAGCCAGGAGCTTTAATTTCCCCCTTTCAGTTAATTCAGGTCCCAAGGGGCTGGAGGGTTTGTCTTGGACCTGATACTTAATCCCATAATTCCTCCCAGCAAGGTCTCTTTGTTCTCACTCTTTCATAGGTGGTAGGAGCTGGGGTGACCCCTCCTGCCTATCACTCCCATGTGGCCCTTGCTGCTGGCATGCGCCGCTTGTCCCTTCCTGGGCTCCCAAGAACTTTCCAGGGGTGTCAAAGCGCTCCTTTGGGGGGGAGGCGGTGCCCCTGAATCTGTCCTTCTTCTGCTGTCTGAGGACTGGCCTTGCCCCTGCATCCCTCTGTCATGGCTTTTGCTCATCTTGGGAATACTGAGGTTTTGCTGTCTCCAAGGCTCTTCCAGCAGTAAGTCTCAGGTTCTCTGACCCTAGGGGCAACCGGGCTGTTGGTCTCCACTTCCCCTTCCACGTCCGGGGACCAGGCCAGCTTGGTGGACATGTATGTAACATGTGCCGTCACTCCGGGCTCACCGCCAGAGCTCTTGCCCTGGGTTTAAGCCTCCACCGTCACCATCTTGAAGAGACGGTTCACAACCTCTGAACAGGTTCACAACCTCTGAACACAGGTCTGGCGATACACTTTGCCTCAAGTCCCACCAGTAATCCCACTGATCCTGGCTGGGTGTGGGATCAGGCCCAGGAGGACTCTGCCTGAGAACTAAAGACACCAGACTCCATCCCAACTCAGCCCGGCAGGTCACTGAGCACTCGTCTCTCCAGGACCCTATGCAAAGGCAACTGAGACCAAGAGCACCAGCATAGATACTCCTGGGCCAGCTGAACTCAGGACTTGCCCTTCCCATGGGGCTTTCCACCAGCAGCTCAGGGGTGAGTCTAGGCCCCCTGCTCAGCAGGCCTGCCTCGGCCCTGCCCTGGCTGCCCCGGCAGTGGCTGTCCAGCCACCTGCTGGTCGGAATGCTTGGAATCGCCAGGAGGTTGTAGTTTATGACTGTTTGGAATTGGATGCCTTGTACAAGCCAGGTCCATAGGAAGCTGGCCGGCCTCTCTCCTTCACCACTGCTGAGGGCCTGAGGGATAGTCGGGCACAGGGCACATGGGTAGAGGCACTGGAGCAGGAGGAAAACCCCAGGCTGACTGTGTCTGCAGGGTAGCTCCTCAGGCTGATATCTGCCTGGGCAGCCAGACTGCGGGGCAGGGAGGCTGGGCCCTGGTCCCTACTTGTGTCCCTGGAATGAGCTCCGGCCTCTGACCTGCAGCCCAGGCTGTCTGGCCCTCTCAACACCACCCGGCCACCTGGTTGAGCTGAGGCCTGTTCTCCAGAGGAGGCAGGATCATCGGGGCACCTGCGGGACACAGCCAATCCTGGCTGCAGGAAGCAAACCCACATCTGTCTTCTGACTTGGAAGCCTTTACTTTCCTAAAACTCCACTGGGTGGCTCGGGATGCTCCTGTCTCTCACAACAGGCAGCCCAACGAGAAGGATGTTGTAAACCTCTACCCACCTGAGAGGACTTCGGGCACTAACTCGCCTGGGCAGTGCCCAGTCAGCAGATCTGACAAGCCAAAACCCTGTGTGGATCCCCATTACCCTCTCCTTGGCACCCCACCCCACCCGCGTTGGCCTCTGAGAGTTAGTCCCCGCAGGTGGCTTCCAGACCAGTGCTCGATGGGCCTTTTCTGGCCTGTGGGCTTCAGTTCAGTCCTTCTGTCTGCCTGGACTCTTTTAGCCTCTTCTTGCTTCTTAGACAACACTTCTTTAACCCTCAGGTAAAGTCACATCTCCCCCATGAAGACTCTGCTGCCTCTGCCATACCCAAGACTGAGTTGGATGGCTCTCTTATATCCACCTCCAAGCCCTTGGCGTAACTATGCCATGCCTGCCCACCTGTCCACATTGAAAACCCCATTCCAGTCCCTTATACCATACAGGGACTGTATGATAGCCACTCACTGAATGTTTATTGAATGAATGAATGAATGAATGAAAGTGAATAGCCACCCTGGAGCGAAGCCTCTGAAGGGACGGGTGTGTCCAGGGTCACAGGGAAAGTCCCCAAAGGCCAGAGAAGCCTGGGAATCCCAGAGCTCACTGGTAACACTGGCAAGAAGCCAACAAGAGGACTAAACTGGCACAAACTTCCTGCCAAGATCAGGGGCCTCTGACCAGGTGGCCCACAGCCCAGCTGGGAGAGTAGACAGTCACTTCCATCTGCCCCTGCGGAGGGGTCTGGCATAGTAGGGCCAGTGGAAGGCTGTGCCTTCAGGCAGCTCCTGACAAGGGACCCAGCCCTGCCCTCACCATGGGCAATACCTCAAACTCGGAGAGAGAAGGGTGGAAATGGGTTTGCAAGGTTTGCAGAAACTTCGAAGAGCGAGCCCAGAAGGACAGTTATCCTTTACAGCTTCCCTATCAGTGAAATCCTGAAGACAGCGCAGCCCATCCACACCACGATTCCTCCCCAAAAGGTCTGAGGCAGGCTGGTGGGAGAAACCTGCGGTCTGGACAGCATAAATGATGATGGAATATTTGGTATACAAAACACACATCTCATAGTTGTATTAAACCAGCAACTGGCAAAACTGGTGGCTGTTGGAACTGGCAGGGGAGAAGGGGACATAGCACACAAAGCCGAGCAGGACAAGGGCCTGGAGATGCCTAGAATCAGCCCTTCCTTCCCCTCATTTGGACCCAGCATTTTGAGGTGCATTCTTTCCTTGTGGCTCACTTAATGCATTAATTATGTTCTGCTTTACACCTCTGTCCTCAGTGCTAATCCCTGTGTGCTTGTCTGAATCTACCTTGCCAATCACATGAAAGGCCCTGGGAAGGTTAGACAGGAAAGTTCCATAAATTCTTACAACAAGACAAGCAAAGTTTTGGGTTAAACTAAGGACACTGTTCCTTCCTCAGGGTCTCCCGGGACTCCTCTGAAAGTCCTCCGCACACCTGGCCCTAGGTGCCTGTATACCACTCATCAAACCACGTGCAGTATGTTTGCTAGAACATGAGTGAGGACCGATCCCCAAGGTAGGCATCAGAAGGGCCAGGGGATGCTGTGGCAAGTACATTTCCCAGACAGCCCCCGTTAGCTTTCTGCTCTGGGGTCACTGGGCCCGGGGGCCCCAATGCCAACCTTCTGCACAGCTTCCTGGTGGCTCCTTCATGCACTTGAGTTTGAGATGCTTGGGCCGCAAGCATGGCAGGTATTCAGGAAATGTTTGCAGAATGAGTTGTTAGTGAATGAGTTTCAAGAGGCACAGTGTAAACAGCACCACTGTCCACGGGCCGTGGCGTTGGGCAGTACTGCCTCTGAACTCCTGGTTAGCCCTTCCCTGGGCACCAGGTCCCATCTCCATGGGATTTACACCAGTGCTCCGGGCCGATCCTCACACTGAAGCTGAGTATGTGAGGGATGAGGCGCGACCCCCTCCCCCTCCCGATAATTCCTACAGGGAGGTACTCAAAATGCGGTGACTCTTTCCCCTCCACACTGCCAACCATATTCTCTGCATCACGGCCAGGTGGGCTGGAGTCACCTTCAGGGCCATGTTGTAGGTACAGCTCCTGTGCAAAATGCATATCAAAGGCTCAGGACAGCCTAATGTTGGGTAGAGCCTGAGCCTTGATCTTGGATAAGACTGACCCTAACTCTAGGTGTAGGCTGATCCCTAGTCTGTAATACCGCCTGATTTTGGTGCTAGGTACTGGCTGATCCTGCACAAACTAGACTGATGCCCTACTTCGGGCCCAGGCAGACTTCCCTTCAGTCTTATCTAGCCAAAATTTAATCCTCCCAACCCAGAAACAGGCGGGTTCGGAGCCTAATGCCGAGCCCTGATCTCAGCTCTCCTAACCCCTGCCAAATACGGACCAGCTCTGCTCGATGTCCACAGCCCCAGGCCACCCACAGACCCACAGAGCTGGCCCAGGATGCATGGGGGAGTTGGAAACAGAGGTCCTGTCCCTGAAGGCCAGAGTCATGCCTTTCGAGAGGCAGGCAGTGCGACCAACTAGAATCTGGATAACCTGTGTCTTCCACATAAAAGCTGGGGCCTCAGTGGCAACTGAGGTTATAGGACCCAGTGAGGGTGGCCAGGTGCCAGCCTTCCAGCCTCTTCCATGCCTGCCTGGCTGCCCTCGCCCCGGGCCTTGCACAGCCCCCATCCTGGCTGCCCTGACCAACTTGAAAGAGAAGATGAGTGGCCCCGCTGGCAGGAATGTGCAGGTATCATTAGTGGACAGAGCCCCGACACGCTGCGGCCTGTCCACCCCAACCCCTGACACCTCCCTCTCCCTGGGGTGCACCTTAGGCTATGAGCAGAGGGGAGCGCACCCTGCTAGGGGTTAACAGGGCGCAGCACTGAGCAGAAGGGCAACCACAAGCAAGGGTCCCAAGTGTCCTCAAGAGCGGAGTGGAAGGGCAAAGGTCACCCCCTTTTCCCAGCCAGCTTGAAGGAAAGTCCATCAGGATCTGCAGGGATGGGGCAGGGGCTACCCCTTCACCCCAGCTCAGCAGCTGCCCCAGGCAGCCAGGGGTGGCACAGAAGCTTCCACTGGATGGGAAATCTGTACCCGAAGGAGTTCCCAAGCCAACAGTGAGCCCCAGGGTGGAGGTAGAGTCCTGAAGGCCCTGAAATGACCCTGTCCTCCCAAACACAGTGAAGAGGGAAGGTCCCAAGGGCAGCCCCATGTCCACAGGGAAGACTGGACGGAGTAGGCAGACAGAGCCGAGCCAAGGGATCTCCTCAGAGGGAGACCAGGCACACTGTGAAGCCCCCCACCCCAGGAGGGCTCGGTGTCCCAACCATTTCCCCCTCTGCTGCCTGGTGGCGCTGGCAGGCCTGAGGCCAGCTCCTTCCCTGGGGGAGCAAGTTGTTCCTCCCACATTCCTGAGGCCATGCCCTCTTCCTCCCTGCCTCAGCCTGGCTGTAAACTATTCCAGGCTTGCAGAATCTGGTCTGCCAAGCTCCCTCCAGCTCACAGCCCCTAGCCAGGCGGCGGCCTGGGCCCCAGCCAGGAACCCACAGTACCCAGAGCCCAGCGGGCTCTAGTCAATGGAGGCACATGGAACCGGGTAACCTCTGCGGCCACCAGGCACACGGGATTGGGGCACAGGCTGGGGTGGGCGCTCACACCACGGGGCCTGAGCCGCAGCCCAGACCCTGTGGCCAGAGAGAAGAGGGGTCTGGGAGGGCAGGACAGTGCACACTGGGGGTCCCAGGGGGCTGAGGGCTTCCAGATACATGACTCCCTTTAAGACACCCTATATACTTCAGCAGCCCCCACACCAGGCTCCTGCTTCATCCCCTCCATTTCACATATGAGAAAACCAAGGCTCTCGCCAAAGCCCTTCATGCTGCCACCCTCTGACCGCACACAGGGTAGAGTCCGCTCTCAGCACGCATCCTTCCTCCTCATCCTTGGCTTCAGCTACCTCCCCCCAGGGCCAGTGGTACCCAACTCAGAAGACCTCTCTATCCCCAGGGTGGCTGGCGGATCCCAGAAGACAGGGCCCAAAGCCACCTGCTCCATGGAACTGGGCCAAGCCGGACAGTCCTTGGGGACCAGGGACTGAACTACAGGCACAGACAGAGGTACCTGTGAACACATGGATGGAAGAACTTCACATTTCTGTGTTCAGAGGCCAACAACAGGAGGATGAAGTAAATGGAAAAAGTCACTTCTGATCCCTAGGAAGCGTCATTCTGGCCAAGGGAGGAGACAGAAGAAAAATCGGTGTGATAATATGTGGGTGTGAAGCAAAGTGCTTGGGTTGTGGGAGGGGATAAGTGTGCATATGTGTGTGCATGTGTACACACGTGTGCGTGTGTACGTGCATGGAGGATGCTAGCCCAGAGAGAACCTCTGTACATGAGACGTCAGATGTCAGAAGGTAAATAGGGATGGTTCTGGATCAGATTCCAACCCATCTGTTGCCTATGTAACTCTGAGCAAGCCATAGGTGCTCTTGGGCCCAGTTTCCCGAAGTGTAACTCAAGGCAATGAACCCAAGCCCTGGGGAGCTGGCCTTGACCTTGACCTTGGAGGGACCCCCCCCCCCCAGAATGATCAGGAAGTCACAGCAGCTCTGAAGGAGGCCTTCATTGGCCTGAAAACCACGCCCCCACACCCCCACCCCCGCCATTCCCCTGTGTCTGTCACTATCACAGAATGTGCCCAGAGGGGAATGGGTTTGCATCCCGGCCCCCAAACTCCCAAGGGCTTTCATGATGCAATTGTCAACAATGGTCACAACGATCTGGTTTGTAGTCAGGCTTCTGCCCAGAGCAAGGGGAGGGACAGCATCTTTCTCTAGAGCCTGGAGACTCAGGCCTGTCACCTCCTCTTTCCATGTTCCCCAGTGAGTCCCTGAGCCCTTGGTGGTCACCCCTAGGGAGCTACCTCACAGATACAACCCAGCAGTCACTGGGCACCAACAGGGCACCAGCCTTTGGGGGTTCAGAAAGCCTGAAGTTCCAGAGCACCTTCCACCTGCCCAGCTGTGTCAATCCACCTCAACGTCTCCAGAGATCAGAAAACACTGGTTCCTCCCAGCCTGTCTGGCTGGGATATCCAGAGCACATACTCGACTGGTGGATCGTGCACCCTCAACACACAGAGTTCACTCACACAGAAGTACAAAGAAGACTCGCACCTATGACTGGTTCAGGGGAAAAAGTTGATGCCTAACCTTTGAGGCTGAGGCAGGAGGAGGAGGATTTTGAAGCCAGTCTGAGCTACACAGCAACAGTCTGTCTCAAACTATACTAAAAATATTAAAAAACACTAGTGTCACCTATGATCTCAGGATTTCAGAGGCTGGGGCAAAGGATCTCCATGAGTTCAAGGCCAGCCTAGGCTATATAGGGAGTTCAAGGACAGTCTGAACTACATAGCCAGAAAACCTCTCAAAACAAAACAAAAATAAACAAACAAATAAAAACTAATGTTGGATGCGTTACTTATGGCCATAGCATCTATTCCTCCCTGAGTCTAAACCCTCAAGCACTCCCATTTAAGCTTCCTCTTTAATTGGCACACAGTAATTGTACTTGTTTAGGATGGAGTGTGGCATGACTACAATGGGTCACAATTAGATCAGGGGAAACTGATGTATCTCAGGCAGTTAAGTTTTTTGTGATGGAAACATTCAAAATCCTCTTTACTATTCTAAGATATTCAACTGCTGTCAGCCATGCTGTGCTACAGAACTCATTTCTCACTCTGCCTTCCCCAGAGCCACCCTTCCCAAGCTCCGTGACCCGCTTCTTCCACCCTCTGCTTCCATATCTAAGGAGCCTCCCATCTTACAGGAGAGGAGACAGAGGCCCTGGGTCATCCCTCATCCATCAAGGGAACAGCAAGCTAGAAGCCCTGCAGGTCTGTCTATTCCTGTACCCGGGAGCCACACACGCATGCGCCCACACACACACACACACACACACACACACACTCAAAGGCACCCACGCCTGGTTCCACCAGTGCCACCAGGTGACCCCGAGTGCAGGCTCCTTCCCAAGGCCACCACTGTACCACTGGAAATAGGGATCACAATTCCTCTTTTTTCTGCAGAGGATTAGGCCAGATGCCCAACCTCTGTTTTGGGTGGACTTTGGAGGTGGCCAGACGGACGGACAGACAGGACCCTTTACACCAGCTGGTGGTACGCAGAGAGGTCTCTCAGAGCAACAGGCTTGTAAACCACAGCTGGGAAGACCTGCCAGCCAGGGTGTGGGCTGCCTTGGTAAGTGTCCTCGATGATGAACAGGCACTTTGGGAGCTGGAGTGGGTGGCCATCTGAGCCGTCGTCGCAGTCCCCTTCCTACTCCTGGTCCAAGTCCTCTGAGCTGGTTCTGGTGCCCATCTTTCCTCTGGCCCCACCTCCTGCACTCCCACCCTGACTACTACACTGTTACCATCCTGTCTCTGCCATCCAGTCATTGAAGCCCCAGGCTTGATCCTCCCCAGAGAGGAAAACAAAACAATCCCAGCCCTAGACAGAGCCCCGATCTGTATCTCCTTCCCTCATCTCTGTTACCACCCCTCCTCAGCTAGGCAAAACCAAAAGGTCCCTATCTGACCAATGATCTGTCTCACTCCTTGCCTAAATTCTTTTATAGAGCCATAAACTTTGGCTGGAGTCATCCCCAGACCACAGAGCTCCAGGAGGAACAGGGTTCTTGTCTGGCCTGGATATGTTTTCCTTCCATAGGGCCCATCTTCAGACTCCACAGAGACAGCACCACCCCTCCTTTCGCAGCCACCAGCCCAGGCTGAGCCGAGGAAGGCCCTGGGATGCGGCAGCGCCTCTGATCTCCCTCTGGCACACTGTGAGCAGCAGACCCACTTGTTTAAATACACTTGGCTAGGTGCTGAAGGACAATCAGAAGCTACCACAGGGACCAGCCTCTCTGATCAAGCCAGTCTTCAGCTCAGATAAGTGCAGAGGGATCCACCTGCAAAGCTGTCATTCCTGATGGGAGGATTGCTGGGTCGCCCCTGGTGCAGCCGGCAGAGAGGGTAGAGTTGACACCTGGGCAACAGAGGTCTTTGTTCAGCCTGATGTGTGTGTGTGATAGGCTGGACGCTACAGAGTATGGAAGGAAAGAAAGGAAGAAAAGTAAAAAGAAAGAAAAAAAGGAAGAAAGAAACCAAAAGAAGAAACAATGGAAATCAAGTAAGAAGGAAGAAAGGAAATAGAAAAGAATCCTGGACCCACCGTCTCACAGTTGTGACTCAGTTTTCTCATATGTTCAATGGGAATGAGGATGTCTGCCACATCTGAAGGGATTTTTTTTTTTTGACAGGGTCTCACAGCATGTCCAGGCTGGCTCTGAACTAGTGCTGAGTCTCTTGCTTCAGCCTTCCAAGGGCTGGGATTATAGGCGTGTGCCACCACGCCTGGCAAGCATGCGAAGAACTCTGAAGGACCTTTCATCAGGCCTATCTTGACTGCTGGATGGAGTGGAATCTAAGACTCGTTCTGGAAGCCTACCAGAGGAGTTTTGCTTGCTATCTTGTCTGACCTGTGTGACTCTCAGAGTTCTTCTTACTGGGGTTATTTCCAAAATGAAAATTAAATTTATGCAGATAAACCAGCCTAGTGGCTTCTGGCAACTTCCTTCATGGAAGCACTTACTTATTTTTATGCTCAGCCTTTCTCTCCTGTCTTTGATTCGCTTTTATCTTTATGATAAGCTGGAGGTGGAATTGGGGGCTCGCCCTGGCCTTTGACCCAGGGCAGCTGAAACATGAGCTTCCTACCCTCACCATCAAGGTCATACCAGTTCACACGGATCTGGGGACTTGTGCAGGGAAGGATGCAGACACCCTCTGCCCTCTTTGCTTTAGCAAAGAAGACTTGGGCCGTTTCCTGGGAGGACAGAACAAAGCTCTGGAGCTGTGGGTCCCAGAGAGGGGTCTCAGCCTCAGCCCACATGTCCTCTGAGGTTGTATAGGACGTGCTGAGCCTCAGGCCCTACTGCCTGGCTGCCAAATCAGAAACTTGGATTCACGCTCGGCACACATCACTCGGGTCTGCGGATACTGCTCTAGAGAGCAGAAACCCTCAACTTCAACTCTCACGGACTGTGACAGCATTTGGAACCACCCAAGGGCTCCCCACCTAGCACTCCTGGAAACGTGGGCAGGGAGACCCGGGGTCTGGGGACACTTTGGGTCTTGAGAGTAACAGGGGCCTGAAGGAAGTGGGAAAGGGACACATGTCTGGTGCTGGTCAAGCTTCCTTGTCCACAGGAATCTAGCAGATTCTCCGTGGCTCCCCATGCCCAGCCTGAGCTTGTTAGTGGCACCAGCACTCACAGCTATGGTTTGGCACAGCGCCTGGTGACGCCCAGATCCATTTCTCTAACAGAAACCAAGCCAGAGGACCTAGATCTGGGGTGTTCAGGATGACTGCATAAAGGTTCAACTCATCACTACCTGCGCTTGGTCCCCCTCACCACTTCCTCCAGTGCCCAGGGCTATCCCAGCCTGGGAGGCTCCGTGAAAGGACAAACCACAGTGTCTGTCCTGGGAGAGCCCAGCAAGGTGTCAGGCAGATGCACACTGTAGGCTGTCGTCTCCTACATCCTGAACTACACGCCAGCCCTGCCCCTGAGCTCTCGGAGAACATTCTAGAAACTGATGAGCCTGTCATTCACAGAGCAGACACCGACTCCGTTGGGAACCATGGAGGCAGGGGAGGCGAAATGGCCAGGTCTGCCAAGTTCAGAGAGGGAGGTGGCTGAGGACAGGGTAGTCAGGAAGTTTGCCTATGGGGAGGAGGCCCATCGCTCATTTGGACACCAGATAACACGGAAGGGGCAAGAATACCGTCTTCTCTGTCTCCCCCTCTCCGTGACTCAGCTCTCTAACTCTCCTCTCTCCTGTCCTTTCTTCTTCCTGTGGTAGGCCACTCCACAAGCGGGTCATCTCTCTTTACACCAGACTCTGATCCTGCCATTAAACTACACTGGGACAGTCACACACCTGGAACATGGATGAAACTCTAAGGCATCATGCTCCATGAAAAAAACCGGGCATAAAAGGCAACCTCATACCTTGTGCAATTCCATGGATATAAAATTTATGGAAATTTAGGGCAAAACTACCCAGAGAAACAGGCATTTGGCTTATGTTTGGACATAGGTTACAGTGACTGTAATAAATATTGATTAAATAACATGGTTAGTATTGAATGTTCACTGTACAGTATCTCTAACTTCTCTGTGTTTTGAAGAATTTTTTTCCCTGGTATCAAGATCAAACTCAGGACCTTGCACTTGCCAGGCAGATGTGGCGCCACTGAGCTACATCCCTGGCCCACCTCTCTGCATTTTGAAAGTTTTCATAATAAAATGCAGAAAACTTTTAAAAGCTGGAAGAAGGAATGTGATCAAAGAATCTATAGTCTATAGCTGCACATAGTAATGCACACTGGTAATTGCAGCACTCAGGAGGCTGAGGCGGGAGGATCACCCTGCGTTCAAGATCAGCCTGGGCCTCCCAGTGAGACCTTGTCTAAAACAAAATTAAAATTAAAAAATAGAAAGGATCTATGGTTTAGAAAGGCAATTTTGGTGGCCAAAATGGTGACACAAAAGCCCTGCGGCATAGTGTTTGGGAGGACGTAAAGGAGCCAGGGCTCATATGGCACCACTGTGAACACAAGTAATCCCCCCACTCTGGAAAACTGGCAGCGTCTGCCCTGTGACACAGTAACTAGGCCTGGGTTAATGATGGACATGTGTACACTGGCACACTGCAGGACACAGATAAGAGTGTTACGGCAGCATTATTCACTGCAGCCCCGGCCTGGGACCAGCCTGGTGATTCTCAGTAGAATGAATTAAAAATTGCACATCCATAGAGGCAGTGAGAATAAAGCAATTACACTAAATCCACATGATCAAGATTCCTTTTCCAAAAGGAATTCCCGAGTTAGTTTTAGTCAACTTTCATTAGAGCCCAACTCTGGGGAATACAGGCACACTTCAAGATTGTGAGCAAAAGAAACCAGATATCATCGAGGGCGCAAGGCGTGGCTTGGTTCCTAGGCAGTTTATATAGCAGTCGGTGATGGTGACAGTCAGGACTAGGAGGTGTCTGCTGCCATTGGCAGGAACGATGGCTGGGAAGCAACTCCAGGCAAGGCTGCAGGAAGCTGGCCCTGCTCCAGTCTGGACCTGACCGGCAAGTCCCATGAGAACATCACTGAGCGTCACACTTATTAGGACTTGGACACTTGCCTGCACGTGTCTTTAAATGAGAAGAAGAATTTACTAAACAATGGGAGAGAAGGACTCTATTTGACCTTCACTCAAGGGCACCTTCACCACACAGCTGACCTCCGAGGGGCTTCTGGAGACAGAACCAGTTTTACTCTGCCACCCCGAGCAGCCTGGATAGTCTCCAGCCCAGACTGCACGTAGGCACAGTCCTTGGCATTTGTCAGATCCACAAGGTCACAGGAAAGGAAACCAGCCCTGGATGCTTTGATGCCAGGCTGCCCGGGAGCTCACAGAAGTCCTAGAAAGCCCAGTCCACCACCCTGAAGCAGGGTGATTCATGAAGGAAACCCTCGAGCCCGGGCGTGTAGCAGAGCTGGGCATGAACGAGCTGTGGGTGGAAGATGAGCCACTCTGAATTGCCGCCTTCAAACAATCCCAGTCTTGTTGCAGCCACCCAAAGGCCTTAATGAAAATCGACCAACATTAACTCGG
The DNA here is from genome assembly GCA_004026965.1 of Petromus typicus. Taxonomy (NCBI): domain Eukaryota; kingdom Metazoa; phylum Chordata; class Mammalia; order Rodentia; family Petromuridae; genus Petromus; species Petromus typicus. The sequence goes on along the minus strand of PVIR01001396.1, from coordinate 91,195 downwards.
TGGGAACTCTTTTTGGAAAAGGAATCCTCCCCCGTCAGGTTTAGACTGGTGATGTTTTGGACTACAGACATCACTGTCTCAAGGGAGCATCGTCTTCTTTTTTCTTTATCACGAGGGCCTGGGAGAGATTGCTTTATAGGTTTATCCATCGCAAGAATTCTCATTCCAAGTAGAATAGTCAGGTTTTTCCATGATACTGGCTAATCGAGCCCTGGTACGGTCTGAGTGTCTTCTTACCTGCAATACAGTGAGAACCAATGATGTAAAGAGAACTCACAAGGCCCGCACTCAGGAATGAGATAGTGACAGCTGTGCAATCTAAAGTAGTGTTACATTTAATCAGCAGTTTGGATATGTTAATAGGCCGCAGGAAAACTTCTGCCAACCACATATAAATCTGTCATGGGCACCTCGACAACCCAGGGCTCTGGGGGCCAGCTTCTCCTCCAGAGAGACTCGGGCAAGTATGGACGAGAGGAGCTTAGCAATCTAGAAAGAACCCCCATGGTGGGCTTCTGGGCCCAAAGACATTCGAACAGGGCTGTGTTCAAGTGGAACCTGCAGCGCGTTGGCAAAGCTACGGGGGAAACAAGCTCAAACACGGCTGCCGCCGTGTGACCAGGACCACCCGGATAGAGGGACAAGCCACGTCAGCTGTCCAGATTAAAAGTGCACATGGCCTCTGACCTGGCCACTCTACTCACCGGACTTTTTCCTACAGATATACTCCCACAAAGGCCCAGTGACGTGTGGACAGGAATCTTTGTCCCCAGCATTGTTTATGAAAAGAAAATCCTGGAAATAGACTGGCCCTCTGAGGAGGAATCTGGCAAAATAATCCTAAGAGCAGTAGCTAGCATTTATTGGGTGCTTTCTGCACATCAGGCACTATGCAGAGCCCTTCTCCAGTATTATCTCACTAAATCCTCATAAAACACTCAGGGGAAGATGCTTGCTTTTCTCTCTGGCCTATAAATGAGGAAACTGAGTCACTATGACATTAAACAACTGGTTTAACATTAAACATCTGTTTGTGCTAAAGCTGGGATATGAAGGCTGGGTGTCCGCCTCCAAAGTTCATGCTCAGAATCTTCCCTGTCTGCAACAGTCTTCCAAGTAAACATTGGAACCATCTGTTCAAAGGAATACACTGGAGCAGAGAAAAAGAATGAGTCAGCTCCGGGTCTACAGACCCAATGGTCTCCAGATCTTCGCTGAGTGGGAAGAGGGCGCAGGGCACTGTAAGGACAGGTACTGCCACAGACGGTACATAGGAGAAAGGTTCTAAGTATACAGATTTTAGACTATCTTTACAAGGAGACACAGGAACCTGGTAGTAATGCTGGGCCTGGAAGAAAAGGAGCTAAAGGCCAGCCGGAAGAAAAGAACCAAGCAGAGACGCATTCCTGTCTGAATTTGTTTTGAGATCATTTGAAACTTTCGAAAAAGTTGCAAGAATAAGATTAAGCCTAGATTCACTCATTTTTATTGTGCCTGCTGCTGTCAATAATGACAGGCCCGACAGTATCTCTTTGAGAGAGAAATGAAGACCAAGTTAAGCAAGGAGTTTTCTACCTCAGAAAAATTCGCAGCTGGGGACAGGGCCAGCTGCCCTTGAAAGCTGCGTGCTCCATTTTCCTGCCTGCTCATGTCTGGGACCCCCAGGAGCCCCACAGTGGGAAAACTCAGGCCCCTCCCAGCCCCAAAGGCCTGCCCTTCGAGCACCCCCTCTCATCCCCGGGGCTGTCACTGTCCCCTGCTAGTAACCCCTAGGGCTCCATTCCCCTGTATTCCTCTTCCCAGCTCTGGGGCATCGAGAGGGTCGTCAAGTCTGAGTATATCGCTGTTTTCTGTCCTACCCTCACCTGTGGTCTCTTCAAGGACAGGACATGTCTCCCTCAGACATGGCTCCTAAACCAGACACCTTGGAGAGCAATGGGCCCTTCCCTGTGCTGGCCCTCCAGGCCTCACACTGTGGCCTCCCAGGCTCTGGGTACCCCGAGGCCCTCTGCAGTGGAAAGGCTGGCCTGGCCCTCTCTGACTCCTGGCCATGGCAGGGCCGTTGCATAACTGCCTCCTCGGCCACCGGTGCGATGATTCAGCACTGGGGCCCAGGGGTAGTGGCTGCTGAGGGCACCCTGGGTACAGGGATCTTTGGGTCCAGGGCATTAAGCCCAAGGCTCCTGCCTCACCAAGACCCCATGCTGCAGCGGCAAAGGAGGGATGGAAATGTGCTGGCCTCTGCCCTCTGCCTGAGGGGTCCACATTGGGTGCCGACGCTGGCCTAGACTCCCCAGGCTGGGCCACAGGAGTCACTACTATCCCTCAGGAACCCTGTATTAGGGCTTGGACCCCATGAGCAGGACTACAGCCCAGGAGGACTGAGACCAGGTAAGGACCCCTGGGTGGGCCAGGGCTGGGGGCCGGCTGGGTAGTTCTTTCTCAGACCACTAGGTGTCACTTCCATTTCAAAGGAACCCACTCAATGGAATTTTCCCGTCAGCTCCCAAAGGCTCCAAGCCTTAAAGACACACTGACCATAAGGAAATTCACTTTTCCAGGAAGGCCACGACCCTGAAACCCACTAGGAGCCGCCCCTAGGCCTGGTCACAGCTCCCAGGAGCCCCATAACCTCCCACCCTGTAGAGCAAGGGACAGAATTGGCCCCCCCTGGGATGGTCTGTGGTATTTTCTCCAACACAGAAAACTAGAGATGTGATCAGATGGGGGGGCAACATTTGAAACAGGACGTACCCCCCCATAGAGCCTGCTCAGGGATGGAGATTCCAGCTGGCTATGGCCACGTTGTCAATCTCCAGACCTCAGGCTGCTACCAAGCATTTCAGGGGACTCTGTTTTTCTCACCAGCACCCCAACATTCATCTCACATCTCTAGGTAGCTAGTGGCCATCATCCCAAGACACACCACATTTTATTGTCCCACATGCATCCCCAGAGACCTCCATGAGGGACATGTAACTTAGAGCCACCTCTTGAATGAAGGACCAGAGGCGTGTGAGGGTGGAAAGCTCTGCCTGGTCTCCTCCATGGCCCCTTCCCCTGCCCCAAAGTGGGAGTCCACTCCAGGAGCCTGGCATCAGCTGACACTCTCTCTACCACCCAAGTGGCTGCCAGAGACAACATCTGTGTAGTTCACTCCTGCAGACTTAAACTCATGGTTCCCAAGTTCGATGCCCGTTGAAATTACCTAAGGACGCCAGGCACCCCACACTCAGTGTTCAGGTTAAGGTTGGAGGGTGAGCTGGGATACAGGGTGATTCCAGTGGGTAGTCAAGCTTGGGGGCTACCTTTGATCCCTCCCAGCCTGCACGCCAAACCACTCATCCTATAGATCTGTGGTGGGTGAACAGGCCACTGTGCCCCATTGAAGACCAGCTCGGGTTACATCCTGGGACAGTCGGTCTCGAGCTTCTCACACACAACACAGGACAGGTGTGCACACAGAGACTAGGAGACTTGCCCAGGGCGACCCAGCCTCAAATGAGCAGAACCAGGGCGGCTCTCCACATCTTCAGTGTCCTCTAGGCTCCACCCCCAAAAAGAGGGCTCACACAAGAAAGCAGATCTTGATCGGCATCTGACTCCAGGCCTGGCCACAGCCACGGCTGACCCTTTATCTCGACCACCAGGCCCTTTAGCACGGTCATGGCAGAAGACCCTGAGAGAACAACAAGTTGTCCCCAACACCCCACCATGTAGGACAGGGAGGCACAGGGGCCTCAGACAGCCCAGTCACACTGGCAAATAACAAGGTCATCTCATAATGACTGCTACTAATAGAACAAACACGGGACCATGTGCGGGCATGCAGGGGGTTGTGTTGCTACCATCATGACTTCTCTACAAAATTCCCAGTACTTCCGTTAACCATCAGTCAGGCCCTTAGGTGTCCTCCCAATTTGCCTTCGTGTCGCAAGTCTCACCTTCCTTGCTACCTGATCACACACATATGTACACACAAACATGCACCCACACCCACACCCACCCCCCCCACACATCCATGCATGCTCCTCCTTGGTCCTCCTCCCCCCAGACCCAGTCTCCAGGGTCCCCAAGCTGTCCCTCTCAGGGAGTCTATGGTCACCACCCAGGGTCCCCACATCCCTGCTTCCCAGCCCCGTGTAGGTGTCACCAGGCCAAGAGAGCCCCTGGCCACCCAGCCCAGCCCAGCATCCTCTTTGCCATCTCACTAAGTGAGGGAGGTCGAGTCAGCACGTCCTGGGCGGCGGAGGCTGCATGGATGGACGCGCATCCGCATGCACACTCACACGCACGCACACACGTATTCATCCACTCACATTCACATACGCATATGCTCACAAATGTGTTTATAGAGCTCCGGGCAACTGTAAACTTGGCTCGCTCCGCCGACCCTAGGAGAGGCAGAACCATAAACACCTCCTGTCCCGGCTGCTCCCCTACCAGGATGGTCCCCTCCTGCGTCTTGGATGCTCCGCCATTCGAGGGAACAGGCTGTGCTCAGCCACTTTCCCTGTGAGCCATGCCTGGCCTCGGCCTGTTCCCAGCACTAGGAAGGGCCCAGCCCATGCTGCAGTTCGCCCAGCTATGACTGCCCTGGGGACGCCTCGTCCTCATCCCTCCCGCTGGCTGGAAAGCTCCTTGGAGTCTCTGCCCCTGCTCTCCTCAGTGCATAGTTGGGTGCATTTTGGATGGGGACTTTCAGATGGAGGAGGACAAGGAGCAGGAGAAGGGGGAGGGTGGGAAAGAAGAGGCGAAGAAGCGAGGAAGAGAAAGAAAGAAGAGGAGGAAGGAGGAGGAGGAAAGAGTTCTCAGTGGGATAGGTCCTAATACTCTTCAACGTCCACTCCCTGGAGGAAGCAGGGCTCTCTCCTGACTCCGCTGAGTCCCTGGCTATGGCTGTGCCAAGGCCAAAGCCAAGGCAATTGGTACACAGACGGGCGCTATCCTGGGTGTGACTTTTTTTTTTAGTTTTTTTTTGAGACAGGGTTTTGCTTCGTAGTTCAGGCTGGCCCTGAGCTCAGCCTCAAACTCACATCACAGCAATCCTCCTGCCTCTGCTTCCCGAGTGCTGGGATGTCAGGCGTGAGCCACCACACCCAGCACCGTGGTATGTGGTACTGACTGCTCTCCACGCCCAGTATTATATGTGGTTAACCGGGTATCTCGAACTCGGGTACTTGTGCTTGCAAGACAGGCGCCAGAGCCACTGAGCTAAATCCTCGGCCCCTGGGTGTGACTTTTGGTCCAGGTTTGGTGCTACCTGCTTGGAGGCTGGAGCCCCACTTGTATGTACCCTAAATTCTGTGGTCTCTCCCTCCAATCAAGGTTTCTCATTGGGGAATTGCACACTTGACCTTGTAACTTTGAGTTGTTGCCATAACTCCCAAGGGCTAGAGAAGCCCTCAGAGCTGAGTCTAGACTTCTACAAAATCAGGTGAGCCGACAGAGCGGTGTCAGGCAGAGTGAACTATACAGAAAGCCCCAAGATGTTTTGTGGAAATCTGTGAAGTGCAGCACAGATTCCTCCTCAAAGGCAGGCCTGGCTTTGGGTGAGTTGGGGCCTTTCTTATGATTATTAAAAGGAGAGAGAGTGACCTTTCACAGGGTCAAGAAAGAGTAGGTGGTGATAGAGTTCCCAGTGCAGAATGATAGAGTACTGGAGGGGCCCAGGGCCTCATCCTCACCTTCCTCATTGTCCCCCGTCCCCCTTAATGAAGGCTCAGAACAGAGCACCAATGAGGCTTGGAAAATCCGCCCGTTGTGTGAGGGGATTTTCCATAAATCTCCCTCATTCGGGCAGCGACAGCCCTTGCTCTGGGGAGGGGGTCAGAAGGTCCTGGGGATCCTCGTTAAAAACAGGTGCTTTCTGGCCAGCTCCCTGCTCCTATGGGCCCCTTGCTGCCTGGGAGCCTGGGAGCCCTGGGAGGACACAGGAGACCCAGCAGGCTCCCCAGGAGCCATCTCTGGGGAAGGTGACCTTGGGCCCCTGGAGGCCTGGAAATGGGCTGAGTCGCTATCGCCATGACAGCCTGAAGGGCTGGCACACATGTGCGGGCCACCTTGCACGGTCCCCTGTGAAACTCTGTAGGCCTGTGTTGTAGAGTGCAGTAGCCACCTTCCATGTGTGGCTATTCAATTAAAACAAGATTTTTTTAATCCAGTAACAACTCAGATGTGCAGTTTGAGTGCGGTTACTAGTTTCCCCCGCTGATCCAGAACATTTGCCGCAGCTCAGGCCACCGGCTGCTCCTGGACAAGGCAGCTTCCCTCAGGAATGGTCCCCAAGGGAGTCAAAAACACAAGCCTAGAAGTCGGAGTCCATAGTGCAGAAGGCTCCAGGGACTCGGGGAGCTGCCCTGGAGGGGGTATACAGCCCTGTCTTCTGGGAGTCCTCCGGGCCAGCCCTGTTTTCCCGAGCAGGTGAGGGGGAAAGGACCCAGCTGTCACTTAGCAGGCTCATTAGCTGTGTCTGCTGGGGCCTTGCCCTCCCCAGGGGTAATCATTAACAAGCTTCAGGTGTAAAAGCCTGCGATGCCCAGGCACCGCCCCCCCCCAGCTGCCCAGGTCAGCTGGGTAGCTGAGGAGGGCAGAGCCAAGAGTCCACAGGGAGACATCCTCGGCCTGGGTAATGATACCACAGAGCCTGGCATGCTGTCCCTCCTCTGGCCATGCTAGATCAGATGAACCTTCAGCCCGGGGACAGGGCATCCACCAGGAAAGCTGCCCACCCCTCCTGATTAATGAATAGAAATTGTTCAAAATTGGGGGTCTACCCCAAGCCTCATGGGGCCCCCAAACCTTGGCAGCAGGCTCTTGCCTCGTCAGCAGGAATTTTCCACATTTGCTGAGATTTCTGTTTGTCTCCCCATCCGCTCAGTGAGCAGGATGGAAAGATGACTAAGGTAATTAGGGACTGCTGGTCACTGCTGCAGGGGTGGGGGTGGGGTGGCAGGGGCGGAGGGGTGGCAGGAGGCCCTGGGTCAGAAAGCATGGACAACATGCAGACGGTAGCGCCGGCCTCCTTCCAGCCTGGGGACCTCGGACAAGCACGGAGTCGGCCAGCCAGCGACAGTGAAAGCAAGCAAAGTGCCCACTTGAGGCCAGGCATGGTGGCACAAACCTATAATCATGGTGCTCCCAGAGGCTGAGGCAGGGGGATCACAAGTTCCAGCTCCACCTGGGTGACTTAGCAGGACCGTGTCACAAAATCAACAACATAAGCATAAGAGGGTTGTGAGGTAGCTCAGTCCAAAGGGCCTGGGTTCAATCCCCAGTGCTGAAGAAAAAACTATCCACTTCAGGGAGTGGTCAGGGGAGGAACCGAGTTTTGGAAACTTCTTGATAAAGCCCACACTGGCCACCATCCACTGTAGTAGCTCCCAATTGTTTTGATCTCTACATTTATTAATATGAAAAACCCTGCGGCATATGTGCCACTGTATATTTATTTATAAATAATTACATGTGGTCACATACTAATAAGTTACATGGACAGTGTTCTTTAAAAATACACGAGATTTTTGAAGGCTAAAAGAAGAAAACAAATAGAAGTGAAGTCCCGAAGCTTTCCCAAGTGTCGCGAGCCTGTACCCTGTCACAATGGGTTCTTCCAGCAAGCGGAGCGGCAACACCTTCCTACCCGGGCTCACTCAGTGAGCGAGCTGTCCTCTTCACAAATCCAGCTCCAGCCCATCCTCCCTTGTTAACATTAAGATTAGCTGCTATCTCGAAATTAGTTTGAACTTGAGCTGACCCTCCTAGGAGCTTGGGTCGAGATGGTGCCGACTTAGGCTGTGTCAGCTGACGGCAGCCCAGGGCCTTCACCCCCGCCCGAGACGATGACGGCCATGCTGTTCCCTCTCTGTGGGTACCCTGCACAGTGGCAACCACTCTTCCCCAGTACTACCTCCTAGAATCCCGGGCTGGTTTGCGGCTCCTTCTCAGCCCCCACAACGCAGTGACCCTACCTACCACTCTGGCAGCCACCAAGCTGCATTCCTCTGCACCTCTTTTTTTGGACCACTAATGCCCACGGGGCATAGTGGCTACTGGGGGGGTGGGGGGGTGCTGAATTGCCTCTCCGCTCTCACCATCTGACACTTGGAGGCCGGCGCGGGGTCACAAGGGCCAGGGAGGTGGCACCTTTTCCCGGGAACTCTCAGCCAACGGCTGCAGTGTCTGCCCTGCTGCCCCACTCAGACCCCAGGCCTCCTGAGTGGGGAACTTAGAGACAGGATTCTGGGCAGCTCCCAGAGGTCCCCAGGGTGACTGGGCCCTGGGGACCCACAACTGTCAGCTGCTCAGTGACACATGTTACACGGACTCTCTTCTCTTCCTTGCCCTCCCTTCCCCACTCCTGCCTGGTGTCTTGTGGGATCGCCTCTCAGATCAACTCACGCTCAGATCCTTATTCCAAGGATCTGGCTCAAGACACTGATACCCACTAGGATCTGTGGATTCCTGCTACATAGGCCTCAGAATGTGGGTGGCAGGATTGGAGTGGGCAGAGGGGCAGAGGTGGAGTTCCCAGAAGGCAGGAGGGGGGCAGAGGCCATGAGGGTCACCAGAGAGCGCAATGAGGAGTGCGGAGTGACATCCCACTCCCGCCCGGGCTGCTCTCCCAGCTCCCTCTTTCCCGGAGCCCCATCCTGGCAGCTAGGTGGGGACTTGGCACTTTGGATCCGGTTTTCTCATACATTCCGTGCACTGTCTAAGATGCCAGGCCCCGAGGTACTCATTAAGATCTTCTAAAAGGATTAGGCTGACTTCTGGGAATGCCGGGCCGCCACCTGCCCACCCCTCGTGTCTGGAGAGGGAGGGAGGAGAGGGAGGAGCCGGGGATTCACTCTGATCCTCTGCAGATCATCCCGTGCAATTATAAGCCAGCAGGAGACAAATCTGGGCGTGCTGAGAGGGGCCTGGGCATCCCCATGCCCACATGGCCCCCGGGGGTCCTGCCAGAGGGCACAGGGCTTCCGCTGGGCTGCCGCACCTGTATCACTCAGCCAGCCAAGGCCTAGAACAGAAGACTCACAAGGCCTGGCCTACGAGACCAGAAACTGGACAAACTGTCTGCTTTGTTGTCTGCCAGGTGGGGGACGTATTTTTACCTGGGACTCAGTTTCCGTAGCATTTTGAGAGGAAGTAGATACTCAGTTCCTTCAACTCCAAGTCTGAAAAGCCACTTTCTGCCTCATGATTCCATCCCAGAAATGCTAGGTCCCTACACGCACTTCCTGCCTCAGCAACATCAGGGTGGGGGGCCTCTGGCTCCTCAGAGGAATGAGTCTGGGGGGGTGGTTACACAGGACAGGATAGGACATATCTCGTGCAAGTGACCTTTTCTCCTTCTGCTTAAGACCACCACAATGTGCTGTGATTCCAGAAGGATGAATAGATCAAAACTCCTAGTCTTTCACTGTCACCACCCTTTGGAGACTCTTGCATCCCTCAGGTAACCCGGTCAGACCCCAGGAATCACTTCTCCCAGAGTGAGGATCGAAGGACCTGGTGATTCCTGACCCTGAACCAATGTCAGCCCCGCCACCACCCCTGGGCAGGGAGAAGGCAGGGTCACATCGCTGAGCACCTTGGGCCCCAGGTGTCTCCTGTTGAAGTCTGAGTCTCTGGCCAGCTGTGAAATCAAAGATCAGTGTAGACCCTCCCCCTCAGCCCTAGGGAATCCTTTGTTCCTGAGAGAATGCCAGACACTATGTAAATAAAAGTATGTCCAAATTAGAACTGTAATAAAATACAATTTTTCACCTATCAGATTGGCAGAAAGCCAAAATATAGGGAGAAAGTGATAACAAATTTTCTTTTCTTTTCTTTTTTTCTTTCTTTCTCTATGCATGCGTGTATGTATGTATGTGTGTGTGTGGTACCAGGGATCATACTCAGGCCCTTGTGCTTCCAGTGTCAGATAACATACCCAGGCATCGCTGGGGGCAGTTGAATTGTTAAAATCTTAGAGAAAAACACTTTGGTGATATGGATCGAGGGTACAAATGCTTATATTTTCCAAGTAACAATTCCAAGCCTAGAAACTGGTTCTACACTCACCCCTGCCTCATGGGATGACATGCACAAAATGACCGTCGCATAGTTCACAAAAACTAAAGAGAAAAGTGACCTAACTCAAGAGGCGTTGACTGAATGAATGATAGATGGATCAGCCCCAGATGGAATACGATGCAGCTGTCAAAGGGGCCATTTTTTGTACCATTAGTGAAATTCTTCCAGGACAGAGCAAACAAAAGAGGGAAAATACAGAACCATGTGTAAAGTCCTTTACTTTGTGTGGAGAAAGAAGAAGGAATTTGAAAATGTATTTCTTCCTTTGTAAAATGTAAGAATTCGTGCCTTCCCTCGAGGAGACAGGGGAAAAAAAACCCTCAAAAACCCTGGAATGAATTTGCCCTGCCAACTTTGCCACCTTCGAATAAGAAACAGATTGTCAGGGGGAAGGCTAACATGGCTAACTAGACTGTCACTGAAATTAATTTGTTTGTTTATTTTGTTTTGTTTTTGAGTCAGGGTCACACCATATAGCCCCGGCTGGCTTTAAGCTTTTGGAGATCCTCCTGCCTCAGCCTTCCCAGAGGAGCATTACAAGTGCCCACCCTCACACCATACTCCATACTGTGCCTTGGTGCCTCCACTCTCACCCTGAGTCTTCTCACTTCCAAGCTAACCTCAGGGAGCAAAGTTTAACCAACTCTCCCTGACCACTCCGGGGCAGTTTGTCCTGGCCAGTGAAGAAAAAGCCTGGTTGGGGCTTATGTGGCATAAATGAGGCATGGGTTAGGTAAATGTGAGACTCCCAAGTTGCCCCCAAAAGGGAAAAGCACCTGAGTTCTGGTGGTCAGCACCTGGTCACACTGCAAGCAAAAGATGTCACCGGCCCACGAGCCTCCATTTGGAATCTGTTGTTTGTGTGGTTTTCTGTATGTATAACCCGGGAACTGATTTGCAGTTTGGGTTGCATGTAAGCTGCGGAAAGTGACAGCCATGTTTGACCTTGGTTGTATTTGTGCCAATCTGATGTATCCGAGGCTAATTTCAAATTAACCTCTAATTTCAAATTAACCCAGTATGGATTATTTTTCCTTTAAATGAGGTCCTAGGCCTTATGCATGGCTGAGAAAAATCTGGTTTTTGCAGTGTCTGGGAAAAGCCCTTTCTTTTTTTCCTTTTCATGCTTCCTGGGAACTTGTTTGCTTGGTAAGGATCTCCCGTAAGGAGACACCCTGGCAGGTAGCTGGCGAGGTTCTGTTGGCCTCCCCCTTGAATGCAGGGCTTGTGGCTGGGGTTCGCCCTGGGGTTGAGGGGCTGGGGGTGCCCTGCACCCACGCCAGTGCAGGCTGCACACCCTCTCCCCTGCTGGGCCTCGAGTTCCTGCCTGGGACTGAGGGTGAGTTTGTGCACGCCACTGCCAGTGCCAGGTGTGGCCGGGTGTCGATGAGCGCGTTCCTGAGATAGGGGCGCAATGGCCGGAATGCGAGGGGCCGCAGGCAGTGACGGACCGCGCCAGCCCAAGAGCTGGACAAATATTGACCCTCAGCGGGGCAGCCCTTGAAAACCCTCCACAGGATAGATGCTTCACGCCGTCACCCTATCCCCAGCTGCCCCTGAGCCAGGGTGCTAGGCCTGAAGATAGGCGAGGGCTCAGCCTCCACAGCCTGTTCCAGAACCTAGGGCAGTGCCTGCTGCTTAGAAAAAAGCTGCTCCAGCCCTCGTCCGCTCCGCCCGGCACGCCCAGGCCTTCCTGGGTCACTGACCTGGGGATCTCCGGGAAAGAACGAGGTCTCCCGCACATCCCCACCTGGCTCCAGGGGGATCCCCGCCCTTCTGGGTTTGCCCTCACCCCCTGCCCCCACTCAAAGGCTCAGCAGCCCCGCCCTGAAGTCAGAGCAGCAGGCTGGGTCCACGTCTCTGGTTTGTGGGAGAGCAGGGCTGTCCCCACGCCTGCAGGACCTACATTCTCTGAGAAAGGCTGGCGTGGGAAGGACGTGCAGACAGTCTCTGGGGACCAGGAATTGGCACTTGGGAAATGGCCAAGGGGTGACTCAAGCAATGGGCTGAGTACCAAGGGGGTTTCCTGGGACAGGAACAGGTGGGGGGGGGAGCTGCGGAGCACAGGGGATCCCTCGTTCACGTCACCTGGTCCCAGGAGTCAGGCTGAGGGCCTCCTTGGGAGAAAGGCTGGGTCTTCTCCCCTCAGACCTGTCCCCAGGGACAGCACTCTGTCTCTTCTTCAGGTTGGGGCAGTTTGAGTAAGAGCAGGTTGTTTTCCCCCACAAGGGCAGAAACCAGAAGCTAAGTCTAGAGGTTATACATTGGCAGGAGGAACTTCTTTTTCTCACTTCTATTTATCTTTGAAAAACAAAGCACGCGCGCACACACACACACACACACACACACACAATTAGGACAGCAAATACATTTCAATTAGATGTTCAAGCTCATAAACTCTGAGAAACACATCCTCACCTACCAGGAAAAATAAATAACAGTTAAAATTTCACCTGCTCCCGTTTTTAAAATTAGATGTGTCTGCATAGTTCAAATATCAAGGTAATAAACCTCGGGAATGTTGGTCCCGCGCCTCCCATCCCCCACCCCTTCGCTGTCTGTGATCACATCGGTTTCTCCTGTGCCTTTTCTAGGGTTTGTTTATGCAAATGAGAGTGACATTCTTCCTTTCCCTTGTCACCAAGAACTTTCTGATAGCTGGAGCACGGCCAACCAAAAGCGCAAGTTTGTCCAGGACCTGCGTCGGTGTCCTTCCGCTCTCACACCCCTCCCCTCAGCGGGAGAGAGGGTCACAGGCCCCCCAACTGTGGGGAAGAAGGGTTATGGTGCTTACTGTTTGGGGTTCGCTTCCTATACCCTTAAATATGGCGGAGCTGTGCCAGTGGCAAGTCGATTTGGGAGAAGTGCTCTCCAGGTGAAGAGAGAGCCGGCCAGGAGGGCCCCGCAGAAGTGGGGTGCGGCCTTGTGAACTCGGAGGTAAGTGCCTCTTCAAGGTCTGCAGGTCCGAGCTCCCCCCGTGGTGGTGGCGGCGACAGCAAAGAAACGTGCCAGCCTTGGGAACAGAAGTTATGCCCATGTTTCGCTGCCCGGCCGCCGCGGCCTGGGCTGCAGCCCTATCTAAGGTACACAGCGTTATCTCATTCCGCACTCTGGCAGCGGGGCCTCCCCGGCTGCCTCCCGCTGCTGCTTTGTTAATATTTACCACAGCTGCCCGCCTGGGTGCCCTCCCTGGACAGCAGGTGGCCTGTGTCCCCACTGCCCCTTTCCCAGCAGAGGATGGCGTTGCATCAGGGCCCTGGGCACCCACCAGCACCTCCAGCTCCTCTGTGTACGGGGAGAAATGGCAAGACCTGATCTACCCCGCGGGGCTGCCAGAGTGGCTGGTCCCCAAATGCAGATATGCTCCAAGTCCAGAGGGCACTCCGATTGGGAGGATTTCAAGTGAAAATTAATGTGGAGTACCAACACCTTTTTACTCATGAGTTACCTGTTGAAATGATGACATTTTCATGTATTAGGCTAAATAAATATTAAAATTAAGTTATCTTGTTTATTTTATTTTGTTTGTTTACACTGCCAAGGGTTGAACCCAGGGCCTCTGGTGTGCTAGGCAAGCCTTCTACCACAAGCTACATTTTACTTCTTTAATGTGGTGCCTACGGATTAGGAAATTTTTGTTTGTTTCAGTTTTTGAGACAGGGTCTCACTATGTAGTTCAGCCTGGCCTTGAACTTACTGTCGCCCTAGGCTGGCCTTGAACTTTTTTTTTTTTTTTTTAGGTTTTTGGAGACAGGGTCTCGCTTTGTGGTTCAGGCTGGCCCTGAGCTCAGCCTCAAACTCACATCACAATCCTCTTGCCTCTGCCTCCCGAGTGCTGGGATTACAGGCGTGAGCCACCATGCCCGGCACTGTGGTATGTGGTACTGGTTGCCCAGTATTGTTATATGGTTACCGGGAATCGAACCTGGGTCCTTGAGCTTGCGAGACAGGCGCCGGAACCACTGAGCTAACTCCCCGGCCCAGGCCTTGAACTTTTGGTGATCCTCCTACCTCAGCTTCCGGAGTGCTGGGCTTACAGGTGTGTGCCACTGCAGTGGTTGGAATTTCACAGTAGACATGGCTCACATATTCTCCTGGACTGGGTGGGCTGGGGTATTATGGGAAATATGTCCTAGAGGCTGCTGCCTTTCCCTTCTGGACCAGATATGGGACCTCTGCCCACTATGGCCCTGGGGACCTGTCCTGATCCCTTCTGCCATCAGACTCAGAGCCCTTGGGGACAGAAGTCAAGTCTCCCTCCTTCTCCAGTCCTTGAGAGCCTGGGGGAGGTGAGATGGGGGGAGGTGAGCATGCATCCTTTCTGGTCAAAGCCCCAAACTCTGAGGCCAGCACCGCTCAGGATCTGAGCACCCAGCAAGATACAGGACCTGCCTGGGTCAAAAATGGCTTTGATGAGTCACAAATCACAAGTTCCTGAAAGAAAAGACTCACCACAGTCCGCCTCCTTCCAACTTTCCTCACACAGTCTTGATCCATCGTTTGTATTTTGTTTTTTATTTTATGCATTGCAGGGGACAGAGCTCAGGGCCTCTCACACACTGGCCAAGTGTTCTGCCACTGCGCTCCACACCCAGTACTCAACCCACTGTTTTTACACACAAGAGTCCTGCCAGCCCTTCCTGTAGACAAGAATCTGCTGTCTCCTGGGCTGGGCATCCTCCATCAGCTGGCCAGGATGCATCCCTGGACCCCACCTGCGTGGTCTTGCTCTCAGCTTGCTATGCATCACCGCTGGTATGCATGTCGCTAAGTCTCTTGTCCCAAGTACCTAACCACTCCCCCTTGGGCAGGCAGGTCCTGGAAAATGCCACATCGTCCCCTGGCATGGCTCCTTCAGGGCCAGATTCTCTCACGAAAGGTCTACCTGCCTCCCAGTCATGACGCCTGTCCCTCCCTGTCACCAGCCAGCGGCCACCCAGCTTCCTCTCCCAGCACCCCTGTCAGCATTCCCATTCTGCCGTCAGCCCTGCACCCTCAGCCCCCTTGGGCCCTGGTGTCATTCGTCACTGTCGGTCACCTGCTCTGACTGCGTTTCTCTTTTGGCATCCAAGTCACTCCCTTCTCTTGGCCCCTGCTTTCTAAACTCAGAAGGCCCAGGGCTGGTCCTGGGACCCTTCTTCCTTCATTGTTACTCTCCCCTGGAGAAGACACCATTAGCCCAGATAAAGGGAAATGAGCCCTCTCTGATATTCAACTTGGAGACATAAATGGGCCCCAAATCTATAGCATTTGCCAAATCCATCAGGTTTAAGCATCACATTATTCTTTGGCCAGATAATCTTCTCTCTGAATGTTTATGTTATAGAAACACACACATCATGTATATCGAGCGCATGGGAAGACAGCCGGCTGCTCACGGCAGAAATCCTGGTAAGAGGGAAAGGCTGGAACAGCTCTTTGTGCCCAGCCACGTAAGAATCTCCGAGTCACGTGGTAGAAGAAAAGAAAACTAGATTTCGTTTTGCTAGTGTCTACATGTCCCACCAAAGCCTCACACACTCTAGGCGGGGCTTTTTGGAAGCGGTTTGTTCTAGAGTGTGCCATGCTACAATTGAGGGTGCGTGACTGCTGAATCAGTCCCCTGGTTGGTCTGACTCCCACCCTAAGCATGGATAGAATATAAAAGGGGGAGAAAGAAGCTGCTACTGTTACTGTAGCTTGTTTGCTGGTTGCTGTCTTCTGCTTGCCATGAACTATTTCTCCTCTATGATGCCCTCTGCCACCCCACCTCGCCTTAGAACCCACTGACCACAGGCTAAAACCTCTTCAAATTACGAGCCAAATGAACTATTCCTCCTTTAACTAGGTGTCAGGTATTTTGTCTCAGAAATGAGAAAAGTAACTATGACGGATGTTAAATATGCTGTTTTTAAAAAGATAGGTAGATGGGCCAGAGAGTTAGTTCAGTGGTTCCAGCACCTGTCTTGGAAGCGCAAGGGCCCGGGTTCGATTCCCTGGTAACCACATACAATACTGGGTGTGGAGACTCACACCCAGCAGCAACCAGCACCACATAGCACAGTGCCGGGCGTGGTGGCTCACGCCTGTAATCCCAGCACTCGGGAGGCAGAGGCAGGAGGATTGCTGTGATGTGAGTCTGAGGCTGAGCTCAGGGCCAGCCTGAACTACAATGAGACCCTGTCTCAAAAAAAAAAAAAACCTAAAAAAAAAAAAAAGATAGGTAGTCCCGAATACGGTGGCACACAGCTGTAATTCCAGCTATGGAAGGCTGAGGCAGGAGAAGGCAAGTTCAAGAGCTGAGGATCCAGCTCAGTACAAAGCTCTTGGGTTTGATTTCCAGTGGTATAAAAGTAAAAAACAAAAAGTTAGGAAAGGAGATGGACAGATAGAGAGAGGCAGAAACAGAGAGAGAAAGGGAGAGTTGCCCCCTCCTAAGGGAGCAGAGAGGGAGACTTCACAGTAGACTGTTCTGTGCTTTTTGGATTCCACCCCGCACATTTGTCTCCTCGTTCTCAGTACTCTTGTTCTTTACGTGGCCTGACACAGCCCATCAGTGCTGGCTCCAGGCGCCTCCTCCTTCCCTTCTCTTTGGTCCCAGCTACTCTGTCCTCACCCACGGGACTCAGTTCGCAGAACTGCCCTGGCTGGGGCTGGGGTGCTGCCTCTTCCCAGCTCCTTCCCATGCCAAAACTCCCAGCCACGTCTTGCCCCAGCTTCCTCCGAGGGGCCCAGCAGTGTATTCCCTGCACCTGAGTGAGAGGCCCGGTCACCGCAGGCCAACAGAGCAGCCGTGTGGAGGCCGAGAGGCCACAGCCTGCAGGTGTCTGACGTGCCAAGGACGCAGAGCAGGACAGAAGAATGCACACTAACACCATCAATGCCATCGTGCCACCAGTCTGGACTTGCTGCACTCTAGCTTCCTGCTATGGAACCAGCAGAGATGTCTGGTGCTCAGCCTCTGCCAGCTGTCCCGCTCCTGCAGAGTGCCTGCCTCCCCACCACCACCGCAGGCCAGCCAACAGCCATCCTGGAGTCTGTCCCATCCCCCAGGACACCTGCAAGGCAGGAAGGCTGTCCTGTTCCCCATCTCAGTCCCAGAGCCGAACACTATGATCAGTTAGTGATGGCTCAGGTGGCCCAACCCCCCAGGCTCCCTTCCCTGAGGACCGTGAGAAGGGGACAGGTTTTTCCTGTCACTGTCCCTCTGCCAGTCAATCCCTCCTTCCCCCATCTGCCCTCACCCTCTGGGAGATGAAGTGGTCCCCAGCACAACTGACAGCTGTTGGGCGCTCTGCCCCCATTACTCCTCCAGAGGAGGTCCCCACTGTCATGTGGCCCTGGGAAAATGGACCCTGTGTGTGAAGAAGGCCTCATGCACATGCTCCTGCTCCCTTGTGGCCCAAGGGCAGGGCACCCTCTCAAGGCCACAGCTTCCCAATACCTAGATCCAGACTTCTGCTCTGGGAACCTTCGCTTTATGGTCTTTAAAAGCAGAAGCTCCTTGAAGGCAAAACCCGGCCTTCAGGCTTGTCCAGAGACTGCCTAAGTATAAGCACAACATTAGCATTGAGAAACTTGACTCCCATATTGATCACAGGGACACTCCTTACCCACACAGTCACTGGTCATGTCTTCCCAGGGACCCAGAAGGGACCCCTTCATTCGCACCCCAAAGCACGTAGACCCAGGCCCAGCTAGGAAGGGACATGAGCCATGGCCACCCAGCTTCTCCCCACCAGACTGCCTATTTCTGCTCCCCAGTCCAGCTGCGTGTGTACCAAGAGTTGCCACGTCTATCCCTCAGCCTGCTGGCCAGTCATCCTTGTTATTGTCATTCCATAATTTAATAAAAAATTACACAAAACAAGGAAAATGAAACATGATCGTGAAAAGAAAGAGCTTCCCTTTTTGCTTACAAATCTAAGTTGAATGTTTCGGAGGAGCTTGGCGACACCAAACCACTGAAGAAATTGAGTTAGGTAGAAGGCACAGCGCAGAGCGGCAGACGGCGGGAGGTCCAGTCTGAAGCTTTGGCTGCACTACAAAAAAATAAACCAAGCAGGGCCGGGGAGTTAGCTCAGTGGTTCCGGCGCCTGTCTCACAAGCGCAAGGACCCGGGTTCGATTCCCCGGTAACCACATAACAATACTGGGTGTGGAGACCCACACCCAGCAGCAACCAGTACCACATACCACAGTGCCGGGCGTGGTGGCTCACGCCTGT
>PVIR01001396.1:0-72813 GCA_004026965.1 Petromus typicus | reverse complement strand
TACAATCTTATTCTGATCCATCTTTTTGAGATTCTGGGAGTTGAACCCAGGGCCTCACACACACTAATCAAGCTCTTTAGCACTGAGTTTACCAAGCAGACCTCTGCTGTGAAGCAGAGCTCAGGGGGCTGGACAGGAGGCTTCCGCTGGCCCAGCCGTGAAGATTTCCTCAGTCTGAGCCTCCATTGCTGGTAGATTACCATCCACCTCCCCCAGAGGACTGTGAAGATTAACTGGTCTTAGCAAAGTGACTAGACGCGGGACGCTCAATTCTCTATCCTGCAAGTGGCACTGCTGCCCATGTCAGAGTCTCAGAGGCACCCCGGCGCCTCCCCTCCCTCCCAGCTCCTCTGCTAGCCATCAGAGGACTCCTGCCAGGTCCTCTACTCAACCTCTCCCGGCTGTCCTTGGAGCTGCATCCCAAGACACCACCCCATACCCCATCCCCTGCCAGCCTCGCCGGGTCCCGCTCCTTCTACTCTTACCCACCTCAGGATCCAGCCTCCTCCAACAGCAAAAATGTTCAAAAAACACGCATCCAATCACATCACTCCTTTGCTTAAACCTGTTTACTAACTTTCAAAATGCTTTCATATGAGAAAGATAGTGCACACACATGCACATGCCCATACACACAGACACACACACACACACACACACACACACACACATGCACACATACGCACACACACAACACTCTCCAGCTGCACAGTCAGTGCACTCTGCCCCCTTCCTGGCACAGGACCTCTGTACATACTGTCCGTGCCACTTAGCACAGTCCCTGCCCATCCTCAATCTGGTTAATGCTTATGCAGCCTGCAAGTCTCTACTTCCATGGCCCATTCCCAGAAATGCCTTCCCTTTCCTTCATACCAGATACATAGACATATATATCTCTTCCTAGCACCCTACAGGTTAGGCATTGTTGTAGGCACTGTAGAATACAGCAATGAACGAGACAGACATAATCTCTCCTCTCAAACATTGCACCCTTGGGTGGAGATATGGCTTGGGGCTAAAACACGAACTTGGGATTCGCTCCCCAGGACCACAAAAAAGAAACTATAGCCTAGTGGGGAAGAACGATAACAAACGATGAAATAAATACTATTGTCAGGTGATCGTCCTAAAAACATCTGATAAAAATTGCTCATTAATGATTACAAGAAATAAATTATTATAAGAAAACATTTATATTTTTAAGTGTTTAAGACAATTAGGTTTCAACAGTACATGGAAGGCATGTATTTGTCCAGTGACTATTGGAACTTAGTTGGATCATTTTTTAAATGTGGTTTGTTTCCCTAAGGAAAAACAAAATGGCATTGCTCACGAGCATGCACACACAACAACACTTCAAAACAGGCACAAACGCTGGTCACACAAAACTAAGTCAGACTCAAAACACAGCCCTGTCTCTGTCTCACACTTACACAGAGACCAAAGAGGCCGGGGTGTTGCAGCCCCTACGCCCACTGGGTCCCCTCATGTCCCACCCACCAAAACCCACCCCAAGGTGCTGCTGCTGAGGACGGTGAGTCTCCTGCTGCCAAGACGCCCACGTTCAGATGATAATCAGCAGCCGGGGTGGCAACCAGCGGCCCTGAATTCTGCGCCTACTCCTAACATTTGCTCAGTGGCCTAAACCCTGGCAGAGGCTGGGGTTAAATTAAAATAAAGCGAGATCAGGGCACCTTGTAATTTTGTGGTCACTCTGTACCCTGACCTCCACTCGCACCCCAAGCCACAAGCCCAGCGTCACACTCGGTGCTGTCCCCTCCCAGCATAGACTGCCCCTGGCTCTCATGCAGCCTGCGCTGCCCCCACCATCACTGCCGCCCCCTGGCCAACACCCAAGCTCCCTGACGCGGTCCCCTGGCCTCTAACATGACCCACTTCTTGGAAAGTCACACACACACCTAGCAGGTGCTCCCCCCGTGCCTCACCTGATCCCATGCTCAATCACACCTCAAACTACACTCCCACGCTCACACCCCCAAACTGCATTCCCACGCTCACACCCCCAAACTGTGCTCTCCTGCACCTGCTCATCCCGCACCACCTGAAGCATAGGTCGGCTTCTCGGAAAATGGTACATCTGGGGTGTGAACCCCAGTTCCCAAGAATCTCCATCCCCACATGCCCCATGCCTGTGCTGTCCTCTCTCCTCACCACAACCTGAGAGCGGGTGACTCACAGCACCCACACCCAGAGTGGCCCTGAGGACAAAGTGGGACTCCCACCCCCAGCCCAGCCTCCAAGCCTCTCCATCACCCCCTGCCACCTGCTGCCACTGGCCAATGACCTGCACCATCCAAGGAAAAGCTGAAGGCTGTGTGGCTCCTCCCGATGGGGCGGGGTGAGTCACAAGACCTGAAGTGACATCAGGAGACTCGGTCATTAGCATCCCAGGAGTGCTGAGCCCTGGGTGGGGGCACAGGTGACTATTTGAGGTTTGTGCAGGGCCAGCACCCTCCTCTGGAACACGGCCAGCCCTGGCATCAGAGATGTGTACCATAGCCGTAGGACAGAGAGGGCCAGGGGTCTCCCCAGCTCATCATTGTCTCTGTGGTATCACTGTGTCAAGGGGCCCACTGGGAGAGTCTATATGGGAGAAGTGAATGTTCATACAGGCAAGGCGTGACCAGGGCTGGGGTCACCACAGCACCTCAGCACCTGGGCCAGCACCGGGACCCCTTCGACAAGGGCTTCGGACAGCAGTGTCTGCTCCTGGAGGGAGAGATACAGGCCAGATCATGTAGCAGCCTCAGAAGACGGGCCAAGTGCCAAAAAGCCTGCCCACCTGTGGCCACCTGTCCGCCTGGCGTAGGGCCATTGCAACCCAGGAACTCGCCACAAAGGAGGCAACTCTGCATCAGCCCTGGACTGGGTGCTGGGGCCCCGGAGGGCAGGAAATGTGTTCTCTGCCCTATCAGCTAATGAAGTCACTGCAGTGACACCCAGGACCAGAATAGTGTTTATGATGTGCTGAGCCCTGTTCTCTGAGGTTATAAGTCACTCGGTCCTCCAGCCAACCCTCTGGGCTACAGCCGGCTATCACTCCTGTCTCAAAGGTGACAATGACATCGAGGCATTGCGAAGTCAGTCACCTGCCCCAGGCTGTCCAGAAAAGTTCTGCCTCCAGTCTATGATCTGACCCAGTCGCCTCGGCTTCCTGTCTGGCTTCCCATTCTCCATGGCACAGGGGTCCCTACCTCTCCCACACACCCAGCTCAGCCTAATCACCTATCCTCAAACAGGGTGAGCGCATTGTTGACAAAGCGCACGCTGGGCACCTGCCCCAGCTGACCCTCGCTGTGCGGGGAATGTGGACACGGTGAGGCCTGGTCCTGGCCTCCAAGGAGCTCTCTGCCTGGTGGGTGACATCCTCCAGGCACACTGATGTCACACAGGGAGACAACCCCAGAGGCAACATCAGATGCTTCAGACCTAGGGCTAGGCATGAAAACAGTGACTTTTGGTGAACAAGAGGGAAGAAAACATTTGCACATCATGTTTAATATAAAGAATTCCTACGATTCAACCAGAAAAAAAAATAAACAACGCAGTTCAAAAATGGGCCAAGGACTCAACTGGAGATTTCTGCAAAGAAGATACACACAGGGGGTCAGCAAGCACAGGAAAAGATCTGCAACACGAAGAAGCCATTAAGGAAATGCAAATCATCCATGAAGGCTGCTATCCAAAATCCAGAGAGGAGCTAGGGTTGGAGGGAGGTGCAGAAGCTGGGGGACCGCGACATGGCAGAGCACCCGAGGGACAGTCTGCTGATTCCTTAAAATATTCAAAATACAATCATCATCTATCCAGCAATCGCTTCTCCGGGTGGAAGTGTGCCCTAAATAATGGAAAGCAGCGTCTCAAAAAGATACATGGACACCTATATCCCTACCGCATCATTCACAATTGCCAAGAGGTGAGGCTGACCAAGCACTATGGAGGGATCCACGGAGGAGAGGAAGGAGCGGAGTCCTGCAGAGCACAGCGCTCAGCCTCCAGCAGCAAGGACATTCTGACACAGGCAGCTACAACCACAAACCTGGGCCCTACACTTCGGAGAATCAGCTGCTCAAAATGACAAACACTGTATGATTCCCCAGATGTAGGGTAGATCCATCAAAACCAGACAAAACGGCGCTGCCAGAGGCTGGGGGAGAGCGAGGGAATTTGAGTTTAATGGGCACAGAGTTTCAGTTTTGTAAGATGCCGGGTGTGGGAGATGGATGGTGTGATGGTTACACAACGCGAATGTGCTGAATGTCGCTGGAACTATTCACCCAGTGATGGTTATGATGGTAAATTTTGTTCTGTATATTTTACCACAAGAAAAGAGCATTTTAAAAAGTAAGGGGCAAAGTGTAACTTGAAAGCCAGCCAGGCTGGGAGGAGAAAGTTTCCCAAGGAAGACACAGAACAGAAGCAAGGGACAGGCAGCACCGATGGGAGTCCAGGGGGCGGGAGGACAGAGCTGGCCTCTGCCACACAGCCTGGCTGGGGCAGTGTCCCTTCCCTGCCTGAAGGCTCAGTCTCCTCATCTGTCTAGTGGGAGCAATAAATCCTTCTCTGCCAAACCCAAGTGCTGCTTCCAAGCTGGGCAGAGGCGGTGGGCATGTGGCATCGTGAGATGGCAGTGACTTGTAAAAGGCCACAGCGGGAAATCCAGGATCCTTTAGATCCAAGTCCCTGAAACCTTTGGGCCCAAGGTCCCTCTTCCAAGCAGGAGAGGTGCCCTCTCACAGCAGCCTCGCCACCAGTCTCATCTTGCCCATTCGTCTGCATACTCCGAGCCTGCATTGCCCCTGCCCTGTCGCTGGGAGCTCTGGAGCTGCAGCAAGGCCACTGCTTTGCTCAGACAGACCCCTGGGCAGCGCTGACTTGAGCCTGGCCAAGATCAGGGACTAGACACTCACGGGAAGGAGAGGAGGGGCATGGACAGCTGGACCTGTGCACACAGAAGGTCAATACAACCATGAACAGGTTAGAGTCCCCTTCCCCGCCATCACAACCCCAAGTGATTATAGAAGTTTTCAGAGTTTGCTTCCTGTCCTGGCAAAAAGTGGGTGACAGTTGTACCCCTTTCACAGGGTTGTTGTATGGATACAAAAAGAAGGCTCTTCCTATCCGCATAATACTTGTCACTTTCCTGTCCAAGGCTGGGGGGGGTGGGTGGGACAGTAATGGAAGACGAGTTGGAACAGAAATGCTGGGGTGCCTTCTAAGCTTGGCAGGTATACATTATGGGGCAGCAAGAAGGCCCTGCCCTGGTCAAGTCTGGCCTCCTGCAATTCCCAGATGTACCCACCCCCATGCCAGGACAGCTCCCCCTGCGGTGGATCCCCGAGTCGCTTGATTTTTCTTCTCCCTCATCATGGGTGGAGGTCCAGTCCGCTGGGGGCAGCACATAGGCACTTAGACTTTACCCTGACTCTAGGGCTCACAAGTTCTCTGGGCTAAGTGCCCTTAAAGGCATAGCTTCCTCCCATGGCCCATGGCCAGCCAGGAGAGCCTCTGGGGAGAAGACGCCCCACAAGGAGGGTGCTTTCAGAGGAAGGACTCGCAGCCAGGACACCCTTCTGTCACCACCTCGTACCTCTCCAGCCTTCCATCCTCACACACACTGACTTAAGGGCCTCTTGCTGAGCAGCCAGGTAATCATTAACCCAGGCAGAGGTGCTGGCCCTTTAAGGCTGCCCTGGGAAGAGATGACAAAATCACCCCATTGTACTTTGTGCCCCAGGCTGGCTGGTGGGCAAACAGGCCTGGGAGCTGGGAGGCAGCTGCCCAGTGGCCAGGAGGCATTGCCCCGCCCCAGAGTCCTGCCTTCCCTGCTCAGCCTGCCAGGGCAGAGCGGGCACTTGGCTGGGCACGCAGCCTCCAGGCACCCTCCCCCTCTAGGCCCCCTATCCCAAACCACCATCAGGCTCTGCCCTACCCTACCTCTCCCCAACAAGTGTCTTGTGTAGGGCATGCTTCCTACCCCCATCTGCTACTGGGTGAAAAGAGGACCCACTAAGACCATGCCAGCTGTGCCCAGCACCCAGCCAGGGGCAAAGGTGCTGACTCAGGGCGAAGGTGGTGGCCAAGCACAGGCTGGGGGCGGGGCCTATGGAGAAAGCGAAGGCCCAGAGTTAGGACCCAGGGCCCAGGCTGCCAGGCATCGTGGCGCTTTTCTGAGTCCCAAGTGGCTGCCACAGGCTGTGGGGCCCTCAGGCCAGCTTGTACATGTGGCTCTGCTGCCCTCAGGTACAGGTGATGACACAGGGTGACAGCCCTGTCCCTGCACTGGTGGCTCAGGACCCTGGTGGGCCACAGGCATGTGAACCCAAGACTTTCACACTGAGCAGCATTCTCAGCCCTTTTTATAAGGAGACAGAGTCTCAGCAAGTCAATAATTTTCCTTGGAACTTGTCCTCCTGCCTCAGCCTCCCAGAATGCTGAGATCACAAGCTCATGCCACCTCTCCGGGCTCGAATGTCCTATCCACACCCATGGCTGAGCAGGGATCTTAGAAGGGGCTCAGATGTCACCACACCACATCAGGGACACTTTCTCTGCCAGACTTTTGGCTCCAGGACCCAGGAGCTACTCTGGTCAGTACCCCAACCCCACCTTCCCTGGTGGAGGCCTGGCCAGAGATTGCACCACCTGTGCCCAGAGCCAGAGGCTGTCCTGCACCGGCACAGCAAAGGCACGCAGCCAGTGTCATTTGAATCCATGAATACGCATGTGTGGGGCCAGCAATCGGCCCTGTGTGCAGGTAGAAGCCCAGGCCAAGGCCAGGTGACCAGGGCTGGCTGTGACGGCCTTCACTCTTCCACTAAAGCACAGGCGAGCTCAAGGCCTCCGTTGGCCAAGATCCCACAGGTCACTGAGTCTAGAGCATCGGTTCAGGGGCCTGCTGTGAGCAGGGCACTGAGGAGCTTGTCAAAGGGCCACGTGGGAGCATCAGAAGACACAGCCGGTGCCCTCAGTGGTGACTGACTGAGCCCAGCCATCTGAAGCTGCCTGAGGGCAATGGCAAGGACAAATCAGACAGACTAGACAGACAAAGACAGGAACGGAAGGACACAGGCAAGAGTGTGAAGGTAATCCCAGGAGGCTTCCCGGAGGAGGTGAGTCTGAACTACAGACCATCCACCCGGGCATCCACGCACCCGTCCACAGAAAAGGGGGCATGTGGTAACGAACTACCCTACCCGTGATGGCTGGCAGTACTACTGCACGGTTAGCGTCTAAACTTGGTGACTACGCAGTCAGAGACGAGGCCTGGTAGGCATGGGGCCGCCATGCCAGGAACTGAGGAGCTAGGAGCATCCCCAGAGGTTCACCTGGAAGATCTACCCATTGGGTCTGCGCTGCAGAGGCGGGAGAAGGAGGAGCCGTGGTCAAGCCACAGGGACATGACAGGTAAACATGGCGAATGGTGACCTGTTGTTTTTCCAGGTTCTTGGTGACCTCACCTTTGACCAACAATTTCCTGGCACTGGCTCAGTCTGCCAAGAGGGGCCGGGGGGAGGAAGAGGAGGGTAAACAGCAGGTGAGGGCAAAGGTAGCTCTACGCAAGGAACACATTCCAAAAAGTCTCTGCAGTCGGAGGCCGGCATCAGAGCCTAAAGTCCAACCAGGAGCCCACACCTGTCTTCCAG
Organism: Petromus typicus; assembly: GCA_004026965.1. Lineage (NCBI taxonomy): Eukaryota > Metazoa > Chordata > Mammalia > Rodentia > Petromuridae > Petromus > Petromus typicus. Next base: position 65,146 of record PVIR01001396.1, on the reverse strand, counting down.
CCACAGAAAATGCCGCAAATACCAACTATCCACGGAGCGGGGATGCCCAAGCCTCAGCCCAAGTGCCATGAGCGCAGGAGGCCTGGCCGGGCTGGAGAGAGCTGAGGATTCCCCAGCGTGGCTTTCCCACCAGCCTATCTTCTCTGGGAACACTCACCCCTCTGGGAGAGGCTCCTCCTCTGAGAGAAAGGCAAAGCTGGCACAGAAGCCCTGAGGGTCCTCATCCCCCAGCCACCATCAGCCCTCTTTGCCCCTCAGGGCCACCAGCCCTTGGTTTTGCCGTGTGAACCACAGAGGTGCACATCCAAGATGCTTTTGAGGGGCTTAAGAAACAGACAATGTCTTTGACTCTTCAGGAAGATGCCTAGTAGGGGACTAGTGGGGGCAAAGGGAATTTCTAGTTTTAGATTTCTATCTTGAAAACAGTCTATATGCCCATCAACAGATAAACCAGTGAAGGGCCGGGGAGTTAGCTCAGTGGTTCCGGCGCCTGTCTCGCAAGTGCAAGGACCTGGGTTCGATTCCCCGGTAACCACATAACAATACTGGGTGTGGAGACCCACACCCAGCAGCAACCAGTACCACATACCACAGTGCCGGGCGTGGTGGCTCACGCCTGTCATCCCAGCACTTGGGAGGCAGAGGCAGGAGGATTGTGATGTGAGTTTGAGGCTGAGCTCAGGGCCAGCCTGAACCACAAAGTGAGACCCTGTCTCCAAAAACCTAAAAAAAAAAAAAAAAAAAAACAGATAAACCGGTGAAGAAAGTGCAGTATTTATACATAGTAGAGCACTATTCTGCCAGAAGATAAACCTGAGTCATTTGTAGGAAAATGAATTCACCCTGAGACCATACTGAGGAGTGAAATAAATCAGACACACAAGCTTCAATATCACATAGTTTCTCTTATATAATAAAACCAAAGTATAAATAAAAATCAAAATAAAAGATAGGTGAAAGAACATGAGGTGATAGAATTTTTACAAATGAGAAGAGGACCAAGAGATGGAGTGGAAGAAGGGGTAAAAAAGAACTAAGATGTGTTATGTACACACACCAGTTTCCCACAGTAAAAAGTCATTATCCATCACAAACATGTACTAATATAAATAGAGATGGTGTACGTGACATAAAATTAGCCATCATTATTCTCAGTGCTAGAGATTACTCAAATACCTGTTTTACTAAGGAAACAAGTTCCAGAAAATAAACACGAACGGAGTCGAGCTGACATACTCCATCTCCTCCTCTTCCCTGTTATCTCTCTAAGCTCAGCTTGGCCTCCTCAATCTTGAAGATTCCTAAACTCTGGGGTGGGGTATAGGAACAGGCTCTTTGACAAATCCGAGAAAAGCTAAGGACTTCTCTCTCCACCAGCAAAAGCCACTGGTACACTCCTAGATTGTGCAGGCTATAAACTGGGATGGGGGCTGTACGCTCTGTGACAGAGCAGAAAAATGCTGTCACAGTCTTAAAGCCATGTTCCCCACAGTCACAGGCTCAAAGGACAGTAAATGACAAAGAGCAAAGTAGAAACATCAAAGAACAGACCTCACCCCGAGTCCCCATCACCCAATCTCCAAGGCCTGTGTGATCCCCACTCCTCGCTCAGCACTCTCGCTGCCCCCCATCCTCCCCCCAGCCCTTTCTGCTGAAATGGTGAGCTCCATGCTGGTCTTTGACAGGCCAAGCCATCCTGGAACGCCTTCTGCCCGAGCCTTGTCTTTACCGAGAAGACTAAGCGGCCAGTGTGTCAGCTTGCTTAAAGGAGCAAAGGCCAATAACAGGAGCTAAACTCAGCCAGCTCACTCAGACCCCTACAAGTGAGCTGAGGACCTACTGCATGCTAGGTCCTTGCTGGGCAGGGAGGAGCCACTGAGAAGAGCTGGGCTCAAACTGGATTGGTCACATGCGTCAAAAATCCCTGGAATGAAAGTGTGAACAGGGTCTCTGGGCTCCTGATTGTGCAAGAGGTGTTACAAAATCTCTACAAGTTCTGCAAAGGCGGAATTGGACCATTCATTCATTCATTCATTCACTCACTCACTCACTCATTTATTCACTTGACAAATATTTAATCAGCCTCCAGCGTCAGGTATGGAGCAAATAGTCAAGGCAATTACCCAGTGTGTCTGAAATCCTCGAGAGAGATTCTGAACAAGTAAATAGAATTTAACTGGAAAACAAAAAAACAAAGTGGAGAAAATCAAAAGTGCCGTCTTTGATGGACTAAGTGGTACCATTTACCCTGGGGGAGAGGGGTGCTCAGAGAGCTTCAGGAGGAGGTGACCCTGTAACTAAGTCCTGAAGCTAAGGAGGACGTGTCACTGCAAATGCCCAGAGGCACAAGTTTCCAGAAAGAAACACCAGCCATCTCGGAGAGCCAGGGACACCACAGCACCCAGGTTTAGGGAGAGGGGCACAGAGGTGGAAATGCTGGTGTGGCTGGATGGCCTAGGGATGGCTGGGGGCTTTACCCCTGAGGGCCACGTGATGAAAGGGAACCAACACAAATGCCAGGCTTTGGTGTTGAGTTATGGACCCTGTGATGTTGCCACTTAGAGGTCCAGGTTTGTAAGACAGTCCACGCCTTGCGATTTCTCTGTCAGGGGAGAAGTCCCAAATCCTTTGCTCCCAAAACCTGTTCTATCCAAATAGACTATAAATCTCTGTGTTCATTTGACAACAAGATAAGGCCACTTAAAGAATTCAAAGGAGGCCTTGACCAAGGGTTGGGGAGCCAGGAACTAAAAATGTACAGAAGTCTATCAGTTGCAAGCACAAATTTCCTAAGTTCCATCCTCTGGGACTTTTGCGCTGCGCCCGTGGCAGCTGGCCAAGCCTCCCCCTGGGCCGGAGCAAGGTGGTGTGGCTGGAACACAGGGCCAGCAGCTGCCTGACACTGGCTACCATTCTCCAATCCCTGCTCATTGTCCTCCCACTTTGTGTTATGGGGACAGTGGCTGTGGGATTCTTAGTGCGGGTCTTTTTTAAAAATCCCAGCTGGCATCAAAAGCAAAGCCATGCTGTCCACCCTTCGGGACCTGCAGGGGGTCCTCCCAGGGCACTTCAGGTGGAAGGTGGCCCTGAGCCTCTGCCCAGCCTCTGCCCAGCATCTCAGCACTGGCCCAGTGGGAAACATGTCAGGTTCCTGCCTCTAGTGACCCCAAGAGGGGAAAGTTACCTCTTTTCCAACTCCGTACCCTGCGAGCTCCCACTGGACTCCAAGTCCTCCCACCCCGGTGTGATGCTATAGTCACAACAGCGAGTTTCCAGCAAGTTTCCCCCCCAGCCTGCTCTACACAGTGGTGTTCGACCTTCTTGGATTGTGTGTGTGTGTGAGTGTGTGTGTGTGTGTGCGTGATGCAGCCTAAGAAGATGGGGTTCCACTCACACCAGAGGGTTTTGAGGGGCCTTGGAATGACCTGCAGGCAGCTTTCCATCTTCTTCCTCAGCATCCCTTCTATCCGACCCACAGAGACTTGCTGAGTCCTCCGAGCCCACCGTGGACAGGGTGGCTCTCTGCGACTCTCAGGCCACGTAGATCAGTCATGATCTGGGAGGTGGGGGCAGGTCTCTCCTGCATAAGGGCAGGAACGAAAGAGAGCTCGGGCCACAATAAGAGGAACCATGTGTCCTGCCCATGCCGAGCATCCATGATGTGCCAAGTGCTGGTCAGAGAGTGGCAATACCACAGGGGACAGGACAGACCCATACTGTGCAGAACTGGCAGAGGAGGCATGCTATAAATGCATCTGTTAATGTGGGGAGATGAGAGAGTGATGTGTTTAGACAGAGATACAATAGTGTAAAATGTACAGGACAGAAAACATGGGAAGGATGTTACCCTTTCCAGTAGGATGTTTGGGAGAAGCTTCACTGAGACAGAGGTGTGTGAGCAGCCTTTTAAAAAAGGAGGAAAAGTCTATTTGGCTCAGAGTTTGTAGAGCTTTCGGCTCATGGATGGCTGACTCCAAGGCAGGGTGGCATAGCAGAGGGGAAACAGTGCATGGCAGGCAGAAGGCAGCCAAATAGCCTAAGCAGCAAGCAACAAGTGACAAGCAGCAGTGACAAAGTGGAGCTGTTTTTCTGCCTCTTCTTTTTCCAGGCTGAGCACACTTAAACATGAAATAGTTGATTCTGCAGGTGTTGGGATGGAGCATTTCAAGCCAAGGCGAGAGGCTCTGCAAAGACCCTACGGCCGGAGCCTGCAGGCTGTTAAAACACATACACGCTATTCCTGGAAAGGGATCAGGTCAGATCTCCTGGAAGGCAACTGTGAGGACTTTGTCTTCATGAGGAAAACCAGGAACCACTGCAGAAAACCAAGTGGACCCACCCCCCTCCCAAGGAAAGGGAGTGATAGACTGGAAGTGATGGAGGGGAAGAGGCTACGTTAGGGGTGGAGTCAGGAGGCCATCCTGAGCTGGGGGCTTCAGGGCAGCATGGACAGACTACCCGTCCTTCCCCTGGCCTCCCCACCCAACACCAGGCTGAAGGTGACAGGGTCTCCCTTACTGCATTCGGCTTCTCCTACCCTGTTGCCAGGAGAAACAGGCGGGTGAGGGCCCAGCCTCCTCAGTGCTCTTGGGCACTGCAGCAAGAGGCGGGCACAGATTACAGTGTCTGCCTGGGCTCACCCTGTAATCAGGCAACAAGAAGGTGGCTAGGACCCAGGGGCGGGACTTGGCTATCCTCAGCTGACCCTTCCCACCTCCACCTAGGACGAAGGGGAGAAAGGGACATCTGGGAGCCCTGAAAAGGGGGAGCTAGAGGTGTCAAGGAAGCCTAAGGCCCTGCGAGGTCACTGGGCTGCTCCAGGCCCCAGAGTGGGGTCTGAACCCTAGATGCTGTTGTCCATCCCCTGACAGTCCAGGCTGGGGTCAAGCAGCAGGGTAAGGTTTTGTCAAGCTGTGTGGGGATGGGGACAAGTCTGCCCGTGGCCTGAGAGCCTTATGGGGCAAGGCAGGGCATCCATAGGCCGCTGCCAGAGGGAATGGGTCAGGCCCAGCAAGCTAGCTCCAGACTTGGCGGCCCTGTTGTGCCGAGAAGGAAGGGCCTAGGTCGGCTTCCGGGATCACCTCTGTCCAGGAACAGATCCAGCTCCCTTTGGCCGTCACGTGCCATATGTGGTATGGCCTCCAGCACCTGAGTCACCTGTGACTCACCGCCCTCTGCCCCGAGTCCAAGAGGAATAGGCATATGTACTCGGCCCTGCACAGAGTAAGGCCAGTCTGCTGTCCCGGGGACAAGATTGTCTCTCTGCCCTCTGCCCCACACTGACACAAACGGGGAGCCAGACACCTCACCCAGGATGGTCCTAAACACAAGCCCCCACAACTGGTGTGCCAGCACGTGGGCAAGTACTTGCTGCCCCCATGTGTGTGAGGGACCCACACCCCAAGCCTCCAAGCCCAGAGCACAGATGGGGCAGGTCCTGTAGCCAACCCTGGGCTCACCTAACACCCTCCCAGCCCTCTGTGGGCCTGTTTCCTCCTCTTGCCTGCAACTCGAGTCTCTACCATTCTTTCTAGCCCTAATCTGAGGAAAGGCTTTAACATAGTGTCTACACTGCTTGGTCCACCGAGACCTAGGCTTGATGGTGCCAGGAAGAAGCCTACGAGCTGGACCCTGCGATGAGTCTCCCCCACCAGCCACAGCAGGGCCATGCGGGGAGGAACAGCAAGGCCTCGGACCAGGACTGCCTGACACTGTCACATCAGAGGAGACCAACGAACACAACCGTGCTGGCCAGGGCGAGTGTGAGGGGCTCCGCTTCCCGCACCTCGCCAAGTGTGGAGGGCAGAGGGGAAGGAGGGCAACACTGTTTCCCCACTCGGCCTGAGCTCTGGTTTCCCAATCCAGTGTGATTGCAGTGGGCACTGCCAGGTTGTGAGGTCAGGAGCTTCTCTCTCCCCAGAGGGCCAGCAGAGGCCCCAAAACTGCATTCAGGGGGACCCCACAATGCAGAGAAGGGGCACAGGCCCACTGCCACCCACTACCTGTTACCCAGGGGTGGGTCCCTGCCTCTGAGATACGGTCTTCTTGAACTTTTCATTCACCAAAACCGAGTGAAGAACATGCTCTGTCTACACGGTGGCCCTGAGCACATGTACACGCACTGCACAGAATTTTGGGAAGCAGCACTCTTACTCTGCGGGGGCTCCTATGCTCTGTGCACCTGATGCCCTCTCTTATTAAAGGATGAGAGGCTCTGGGTGCACCTTGGGATGTCACAGAGTGCAGAACACATCTCTGTCCATGGCCAGAGAGGCTGGCATTGCGCAGATGCGGACACTGGGCCCGGAGAAGAGCCTGATCATAGCTGGCCGGGGCAGAGGCCCAGCGGAGCTCAGAGGTCTCCAATCCACTGAGATTCCGGCTGCTGCGGAAAGAGAGCAGAGGAACCAACACGGGGCCATCGGGAAACGGAAGGCACTGCTCACTGGCCCCTCTTTCTCCAGGGAAGGGCCAGGCTCTCTCCAATAACATTCAGATAAACAATGAAACTTCGTGTTTTTCTCCGCTGTGTCTCACAATCCATCTCCAGACCCTCACTGCTCAGACCCTGGAGCCAGGGAAGCCAACACAGCAGGAGAAAAGGATCCGACATAGGAATAACTGCTCTCTAGGTTCCCGGGATTGATCCAGGCTGGGCCGGGGCAAAACTAAGGTCTCTGGGACCCACTGGCCCCCTGCTATAGCAGCCACAGACCCACAGCCACACAGCTGTCCCCTCCCCTCGTGTGGGAGGGACACTACCCAGGAGGGAAAGGCCTTGGGAATGGCGCTGACAGGGGCAGGGGCGAATGAATGGCTTCCCTGCCCCTTGCTGATAACCACAGCAACCATCAGGCCCAGCGAGGATCAGGGAAACTCCGAGAGGCCAAGGCCAAGGATGGAAGTCGGGGAAACCTGGAGGAAGGGATTCTGGGGGGATCTGAGGGCGTCTAGAGCCAAGCTTCTCCCTACCTCGCCTCCTCTGCCTACCTCCCCCAGCACCCCATGTACATCCACACTGGGTTCAACATGGCTGCTGTGTTGAGAAGCCCAGGTGTGAATGGGGAAGGGGCAAGCATGGGTGTCCCCTCCCTGTCCCCAAAAGCCCTGGGGGGCACACAAGGCTGAATCACATAGGGCACCTGACTGGGAAGAAAAGAAAACTCACCCCCATTTCTCCTCCCGCGTTTGGAGAGAAGGAAACTTCTAGAATGCTGAGTTGTTCCCGTTGCCATAGGTCAGCCTCCAAGAGTGAGCACAGAGCAGCCCCCACCCCCAGGGAGCACGGAGAGGACCAAGAACCTGGTCCCAGCCAAGATCTCCATCTTCACTCATTCAATCAGTCATTCAACCAATGCTGCATTTATTGAGCATGCCACACACACATACACACAAGCACATATACACACACCTTTTTTTTGTAGTGTTGGGGATACAGCCTGGGGTCTCGTATGTGCTAAGCAAACACAGTCACTGAGCTACCCCCTACCAAGCGCTCTCCTAATGAGATTGATTTATGTTCATTATCTAATTTTACCACATCACACCTGAGAGGGGAGTTGTACCGTGCTACCGATCAAGCCCACAAGGCCCAGAGAGGTCAAGCAACTTGCCCCAGGCCACAGAGCCAGGAAAGTACTGATGTCAAAAGCAGACGGGAGGATGGTGTGACCCTTCGGCACACAGATCCCTGGAAGTAGATACCAGGTACCTGTGTTAGAGATGGTGGCTGAGATCCAGGAAGACAGCCAAAGGACACTGTCAGGCTGGGGCTGTGTTTGGGGATTCAGGGACCCAGAAGTCACAGCCAAGATTTGAACCCTGGCAGTCAGAAGTGACCAGCCAAAGTTACAGGTTCTGGGCTGCCGGACAGAGAGCTATTAATAGCCACGAGGTGTTTATAGCTGAACAGTCAAAGCTCCTGGGGGCAGCTCGGGGTCATGGGACCTCAGCCAAATCAGCCCCACCCCCAGCCCCATGGGGGCTCACTGGGAAGCCAGCACCCGCTGGGCCTCAGCCTGGCCTGCTCCAGAGCCCTTGCCCAACCCAGCAGCTGCCCCGTGACTGCGCACGGTGACCCCTGTCACACTGGAGGGTTTGCAGCTGTGTGCTGGGGGGTGGGGGGATCCTGAGGCGAAGACGCCTGGGGGCTTATTGCCAACCAGCCTCTCAGTCTCAGGCTCCACAGCTCAGCCCGAGAGGAGAGGGCAGAGCGGACAACGTAGGGGGCTGGGTAGCCCTGAGGAGACATCTACCCACCCTGGAAGACATCTTCCTGCTGCCCACCCCTCCCAACACCTCAGCAAAGCCTCGCCCAGCCTCACTCTCACAGACCCTGTCCCACCAAGGGCCGAAAAGATGCCCCCATAGATCTCCAAACAGCCAGGTTCTCATCTTGGGCCCCTCAGAGGTAAGCAGGTCCACACCCCTGCCCAGAGCCCAAATCCGTGTGCCAGACGGACATGGCCTCTCCCATCAGGCCGGATGTCATGGGCCTCCCCGATCAGACTGGACGGCCCCCCACCCCGGATTTGGGAGACAAGGAAAGGAGATCAGCCTGATGTCCCATTTGTCCGTTTGGCACCAATGTGCTGGCCCGCCTATTTCCACGTTGACCACTTCCCCAGGCATGAGCATACAAACATTACTGACTAGGAAGTTGGGGCCCGGAAGCAGTTATTTCAGTAATGGACCCAAGGTCCTAATCTGGATCCATCAAAAGTCCCAGTAGGACAGACAATAACCCAAATTGGAGTCCGCAGTGGCCCCAGCAGGGCGTCTGAGGAGAGGACCCTGTGGGCCTCACAGGCCATCACCCCACTCCCTGGACTCGCTTCACGTCCCTGGATGTCTGGATTGGCTGCAAATAGGGCAGATAGGGAAGCACAATCTTCCCCAGGAAGTCTGAGGAGCTGGCGATGGGGTTCTCGGGCCTTAGAGGGGGTAGAAGGAGCCCCAAGAGATGGGCACGTGTTGGCATCTGCTCCACCTGGAGCTAATGTGAGGGATGGCAGAGGAAGTGTGCAGAAATGCCAGGCCAGGCAGGGGAGCCATGCGTGGCTCCTGACAGATGGAAGAGGGCCCAGTGGGGCTCAGAACCACGGCCAAGTGACGCAAGGGCGTGCCTTCTGGAGCCCGATCCCGTCGTCATGGACTGGAGAATATGACAGTAGGCTCTCTCCACCCTCAGACAAGCAGCTTCAGAGCAGCTGAGAGCGGGGCCACGTCATGATGGCCCCGGGGGGCTCCCCAGGCAGAGCGTCCATGCCCTTTCCGAAGCAGCCTAGAACTCCCTTGAGCCTCTGACAGTCTTTTCAGGTCTCGCCCTCGATCATCTCCTCCCTGGGGCCATTGGGAGGCACTGTCCCTTCCCTACCACTCTCATTCTCCAGAGCGCCCTTTGTCCCCTCTTGTCCCTGCACACACTCCACCAAACCCTGCCTTTGCCTTCCCTCTTCCATTGTCTTCCTTGCCCTCCTCTGTCCCTGCATTTTGGAGGATGACATCCTGTGATCTCTGAAGTTACCTGACAGGTGACTTGCAAGGGTCAGTGCCTCCATCCTCTGGCCCCAGGTGGCAGATGCCAAAGCTACCTCTGTGTGTGAAGGACCCTCCTATACGAGGGCACAGCATGCACGGTGGGGCTTCAGTGAGTGCCTTGTGATGGGAGGGAGAAAGGACGAAAAGCTCTGTCCAGCCGATCCCTCGGGCCGCTCTCCCTGGCCATTCTTCCTGTCCCTCAGCCCTCCATGCTGGAGCTGAGACCCGCTCACTCTTGAATTCAGCCACAGAATGTGTGCTTTCCTCACTCTAGCGTTTGCACCAGGCTCTGCCCCGCCAGGGCCAGCCCTGACCCCACCCCAGGTCTTCCCACCAGAGCCACCGGCCAGACCTTGGATCTCGGAACCTCTCAGAAACACATCCCTCTGGCCTGGAACCTCCCTCCACCCCATGAGGCCTCCACGCACATCCGCAAAGCCTATGGATGAGAGCGATGAAAGTCTTAATCCCCAGGAGGCAGCTGCTTCACTGGATGGCTCAGCCATTTATTACTGCTGCCTACCAGAGCTTTAACCACAGTAGCCCGGCCTTCACTCCCACTCTGTCAGTCTAGGCAGAGGGGCTTCTCTCTCCTTTACCTGTGGTTGGCTTCAGTGGCTCACTGGAGAACAGGGGATCCAGTGACCACCACAGTTTAGGGCCTCAGCTTGGGGAGTATGGAACAGCTGCGGGGCTCGTCAGTCTGTCTCTCTGTCTCTGTCTAGCAAAGTAGTTACATTTCCTCATAGCATGGCATCAAGAGGGCAAAAATACCAGCTATGACACTTCTTGAGGCCTAGGGTCCCAGAGTCTCTCTTCTCATCACCTTCCCCATCATAGCAAGTCTAAGTTTCTAGTCCAGGCTCAGAGGAGGAAGTCGGGCTCCTCTTCACACTGGAAGGAAGAATCACCAGGGCCTAGGATTTAGCTCAAGTGGTATTGCGCCTACACCGGGTTTGATCTCCAGTACGAAAAAAAAATCTCCAGCAGCCAGACCAGCACAGTCCACCACAATGGCCCCACTCTGAGCTGTGGACCCAGTGTGGGCAAGTTCTGTACGGGTCCACTAAGCCTTGGAACCCTGTGAGGGACACACATAGTCGTGGTGGTGGTGGGTCCTGGGGCTCCCAGGAGAGTCCAGGACTCACAGGCCCAGGAGGGAGAGCCTCAGGACAGAGTCTCAGGGACAGTAGGGCTGACAACAGGGTGGGCTCCTCTAGGCCTTGAGAGCACCTCAGGAAGGCCCTGGGTGGGGGACCCACCTGAGAGTGAGACAACTGGGGTGCAACATTTTCATCTCCTCTTTGTCATCCTCAGAGGCTGAACGTTGCCGCCTCTTGCGAGCACCCCTCACTGAGCCCCCAGCACCCACCCGCCTGTCTTGCTTACCCAGCGTGGGGAAGTCGGATTTCAGCCCTAGGCCTGGGCAGCCTCCCCATGTCCCACTTTCTTCCGCCTGTTTTTCTCAGTCTAGACGACTCATTCTTATTTTTAATGTCCTGCCCTAGCCTGGGGCGGCTGTGGTGTGGCGAAAAGAGCACTGGAGCTGGAGTCAGGAAAGCTGGTTTAAATTCTGGCTGGGCCATGTGCTGGTTTTGCGTCACTTTGAGCCAGTTATTCACTCTCTCTGGGACTTGCGCTTTTGGTCCGCCGAGCAATAATAAATATTGAGCCTCATCTCCAGCCCTGTCTCCTGGCACACAGCGAAAGGGTCCTCTGCTCTCTGCCCACCCCAGTGATTGAAATGACTTCTACAAGGCTTGCTTGAGTCCCACACCTGCCACCAACCTCTCCTGACATTGCCACAGAAACCTGGTCCCACCTCAGCTCCAAGCTGCAGTTCTGAACTGAACTGAACACATTTTATACTCCAGACTGTTCTAGGAGCTGCAGACACAAACCTCTGCTCAGGGTGCTCTCTGGTAGGGAAGATGGGCAAAAAGGTGTAGTTCGCTTGAGAGCTACAATATTCCAAAGTGGTCACTGCCACCACGTGTACAAATCAAGCTCTTAAAACACAACTAGCACTACTAGGAAATGTGGTAAGGATAAAATACACACCAAAGTTGAAAACTGAAATATATAAAAAAGTAAAATGTCTGGGGCGGGGGATATAGCTCAGTGGTTCCGGCGCCTGTCTTGCAAGCGCAAGGACCCGGGTTCAATCCCCGGTAACCACATAACAATACTGGGTGTGGAGACTCACCCCAGCGGCAACCAGTACCACATACCAGTGCCGGGCGTGGTGGCTCACGCCTGTAATCCCAGCACTCGGGAGGCAGAGCCAGGAGGATTGCTGTGATGCGAGTTTGAGGCTGAGCTCAGGGCCAGCCTGAACCACAAAGCGAGACCCTGTCTCAAAAAACCTTAAAAAAAAAAAAAAGTAAAATGTCTCAATTTTCTTATTGATGAAATCCATTCTATTTGCACTGGCCAGCACCGTCCTCGCAGGGGCTAGAAGGTGGCATACGGTATGTTATGGATCTAGATGTTCCCCTAAAGCTTCATGCACTCATAGGTGAGGCTTGGGGCGCTGACTGGATCATGGGGAGGCAAAAATCTCTAGTGGATTCCCCTACTGTGCGTTTTAGCTAAACGAGGTGCCGGGAGGCGAAGCTGGGTAGGAGGAGGTGGGTCACAGGGGCGTGGCCTGACAGTCCGTCTTTTTTCCTCCTCCCTCCATTTCTCTACTTCTTGCTGCAAGCCAGAAGCCGTTTCTCTTCCACCAGGCGCCTCTCCTATGCTCTTCTACGTTAGAGCCAGCTGACTACGGACCGAAATATTTCCTCCTTAAAGTTGTGGGCATTGGGTATTATGTCCCTGCGAGGAGAAGGCAACTGAGACAGGCTCCCCAGGATGGCGTGTGGACTCAGGATTCACCACATAGGGTTAGCACAAGGGGAGTGACTGAGAGAGAAGTACTTCCCACACCGAGCTCTACAAGGGCTGGACCTGTCCTTACCACATGGCCAAAAGTCTGTCCCCAGGACCCACAGTACCACGCCACCCTCAGGGAATCTCCCCAGTCTACAACAGCCCCGACCAGCCCAGTATCCATCCACACTCTTCCGTGCTCTGCAAGAATAAATGAAGGCCAGTGGGGAGGACGTGGTAGCATTGTTCATCTATGCTGAGGACTCCGACAGGTGCCACCTTCAGGGACCAGCACAGAAGACACAGCCTTGTGTAGTAAGACAGGTAGGCAGGGGCCCATCACCAGCAACCAGAGGTGTGGGGCTATTTCTGCCACCCAAGGAACTCAACATTCTGCAAAATTCACTTAACCCTAGAGTTACAGCCCCCCAAAAGCACAGCCTCCCACTCCCAGCTGCCGGCCCCAAGAGAAACACACGGCCGTCCACGGCCCTCTGGTCAGTCTACGAGGACAGGACTGGTTCCTCCCTTGACCAGCTTGACCCACGGGGAGGGTTCTTTGCCTCTAAGGGGCAGTGTCCTCCCACCCCTTTCCATTCCCAGGATGTCCCTCCTTCTGTATCAAAGCACGGGGGCATGGGACCCCTCAGAATCAGTGCAGCCAGGATCAAAGGACTCAAGCCCCCAGCACCAGGTGAGTCACCCCTTATCCCACAAACCAGGACCCCTTCCCAGACCTCAGACAATGCCAGGTTCCCCAAGGGAGGAAGGAGAAGGGGCAGAGGAAGTCTGCAGAAGGAGACCAAGAGGAGCTTTGAGATCAGAATTAAATTCTTTAATACAAAATGCTTTAAGATATAGCTGTATTTCTTTGTTGTTGTTTAAAAATAAATATGTACTACGGAATATCCCGAAAAAACTGCACTAGAGACAAAAGACGTGTTGTTAATATCTTTTCCCCCCACAATTATTACGGATAAACAGTAGCACCAATAAATAAATGATAACAAATATTAAAATTAAAAAAGGAGAGAGATTTAGTATGTAGAATTCTCTATTTTTTCTTGTTTTGTTTTTACATATAAAAAACAGAATAGCAATGTCTATTTTATCAGAATCACATATATACATAAACATATATATATATATGTATATATATACACACAAACACAAGTTGCCAAATATATATATATAATATGTAGATGTATATTGAAACCTTATTTCAAAGGAATGTGTGGTGGGGAGCCAGGGAAATGGGGAAGGCAGAGCTAAGTGTTAGCAAATTAAATATCTGTTCGGGACAAGCCACAGTGACTGTCACCAAGCAGGGAGAGAGAGATTGGAAATGTGGACTTTATACACAAAAACCAGTACAAATAAGAGAGCGAGAAAGAGGGACAGATACATCTCATAAATAGTTGAAATTAAATATTAACTAAGAATACTGAAAAAACCCTACTCTTTAATTAAATTAACTGTTTTAATTTCTAATTAAAAAGGGATATTAAATAAGTACCGTATATAAAACACTTTCTCTTCTCTGTCTCCGCGGCGGGCATATGGATCCCGCCCGTCTCTCTGTGCCTCAGGAAGGGAAAGGGAGAGGAAGGGATGGGGACAGAGGGATACCACTCACACACACACAGCCAGGTCTCCTGGGGGACAGAACTAGTGGTTTCAACGGTCTGAGGATGCAACACCCTCCTGGGCTGCTTGAGGGGAAGGAGGGCAGAACGAGGATGAGGGGGCCCGGGAGGAGCCACCACCTGGCGCTTCTTCTACCAATGTCCCTCTCCTTCACGAGGACACTGTCTGTGGCCTCTTGGGTGACTGGCAATCAGGTGAGCTCAGGTGAAGGCTGCCGGGCTCCGACTCTTCCAGGCACCCTGTGGCGGGGGTCCTCAAGCCCTCCGTGTCCTGAGGCTCGCGACTGCCATCTGGAGCCGGTGTCCTCGTCCCTGTACCTGTCCTCTGTCTCTCTGTCCATGTGACTCAGGGTGGAGGCTCGGGGAAGCCAGGGCTGGGTTTGTCGGTGTTTTCGGAAGCGAGCCAGATTTGCCCCCGTGCCCTGGCGCTGCACGTTCCCAGGCAGGGGAGAGGACCCTGGCCTCCCTAGAAAGGGACAAAGCAGTCACACCAAGGTCTCTCACCCCATCTTCTTCCCTGTCACATTCTGGGAGGGACATTCTCCTCCCAACTCAAGTCCACAGCAGTCAAATACATCCAGTGAAGACACCAATAACATTAGCAAAGTTAATTTAAAAAAAGAATATATATATTTTATATATATAAAATATATATATTTATTTTTATATATATAATATATATATATATATGTATGTAAGTGGGTGGGTGTGTCTACAGGAATCCCAGAAATAAAAACTCTCTAATCTTCCGGGCTTGGCGATTTAGCAGCAAGAAAAACAAAAATGACGAATCCAATTCCAAGAGGGACCATGCTTGGTCACCCGCCCGGGAATGCTTCTGCCGGAGCCTTGCCCTCCGGACCCAAAGTGCTCTGCGCAGCCTCCTCCTCCTTCATTTCAGGTTTCTGGATTAAGGACTGTTCTGTCGATGTGACGGTGTGTGGCGGCGGCGTGGTGAGTCTCAGGTGTTCTGCATCCATCTTCCCTGGTGAGAGGTCTGCGTCCCGAAACCCCGAGGGAGGCTCCTTCCTCCAGCCCGGCTCACCGCCTCGGCTTGTCACATCTAAGGGGACAACAGGCAAAGACTGAGGGTTCAGCCGCCAGAGGAGGCCTAGTGGTGAGGCGAGGAGCCTGCCCGTCTCTCACAGCAGGGAACCCCAGGTCCCTCCACACCCAGCACGGCAGGAACAGAGGACGGGGTGGTCAGTCCTGGGACGGACGCCCAGCCCTGCCCTTTCAGAGCCCCGGTGCAAGCAGCAACCTAGGCGAGACAAGACAAGACATGGGGACACCTCACGAAGCAACGAATGGACATGTGCCAGGGGACAGCCCCCAGGTAACACTGCAAAGCTGATGGGTAGAAAGTGGAGGAGTGAACTAGAAAAGGCTCCTGCGAAGGAAGGGTTTTCGGTTCTGTCTCCAGGGACTGGTCCAGGAAGAGCAAGGCAGGGCCAGGCAGGATGGATGGCCAGCAGATGTGGGGCTGCTCCGGGGACCTGAGGTCCCCAAAGGAGGGGACCCAAGGGCCTGGGCTCTAGGAGGGCGACATAACACCTCCCCTGAGCTAGGTGGCAGCTGCAAGCCAGGTCCTACTGCCTGTCCTTTCCAAGGGTGTTCACCTAGGCCAGGAGAGACATCAGCTTTGCTACTTTTGCCCGAGCAGAGGGGACATCAGACACCTTCTCATACCCTTGCCACCAGCTGATGGTCTTTTGCCCTACTATGTGAGATCCTAAGCTCCCAGGCTCAGGAACTGAAACGCCCAGCACAACAGGTTTCTGGAGTTGGTGACCTCACACATCCCTTCTTAGAGTAACCACCACGGAAACCCTTGAGTGCCAAGTCCCTCGTCTCTCCTGCGACCCCTGGAGAGCTCAGCCCCTACAGTGAGTGCTGAGCCTGCAGCCTAGCAGTACTGCACACTTCCTGTCCTCACATGGCTCCAAGACAGACCGCACCCACTGCAAAACACGGCCTAGTTCCCACACCCCCTAAATACCCACAAGTCAACAAAACAGCCTGGGCCAGGGGAGGAGATCCAGGACCCTCTGGATTGATTGGGGTGCCCAATCTCACCTTAGCCACACACCCCCAGCAGGGTCACAGTGGCACTAGCAAGGCCGCCACCACACCCTAGACCCATGCAGTGTTACCAGATGCATTTGCACCTGCTTGGGCCCCCCACATGGACAAAAGCCAGAGGTACAGACCGTTGGGGGTTCAAAAGGAAGCAGGCCAAGCCTGGGCTTCCAAGTCCACAGTCTAACACTGGGCCCTCCTGTCCCCATCCCGGGGCGCCTGAAAACGTGCAGGCTATCAGGGTTGTCACCAGGACTCGGACAAGATGGGGGTATCTAGGGTTCTCGATGCTAAATGCTTCATGTGTGCAGAACTACCCCTCCTAAACCTAAGACAGAACCCTGTGCTTGGATCCCCAGTCTTGGGGTGGAGGGAGCCCTGGGCAGAGAAGCGGGCTGCAGAATGTCAGAGGGAAGGCAGCACGAAGCCAGGAGCAGCCCGCAGCTGCAGACACCAGCAAGGGCTCGGTTTCTCAGCTCCAGATCGGAAGAAGGTCAGAACATCGGCACCGACAGCCACCACCAGCAGCAGGACCACAGGACACAACACACAGCTTGCGTCCATACCACAGGAAGCCACACCACATAAACCCTAACCAGCTTCCCCACGCAGGAGCCAGGGTGACCTTGAAGCAGGCCCACCAGGCCGGGCCAGCCCCAACAGTCCCGCGGGGGCTGGTGGGCAGAGAAGGGGGCAGTGACCAGGAAGGCAGGAGAAGCCGGGCAAGCAACTGGCGGAGGCACGCGCACGGGCACGCGCAGGCGTGGTCTCTCTCCCTCCAGCGCCCTTCTCTGACTCACTGCCCACCCTCTGGGGACCAACCTGCAGGTACGTTCGTTTAACTCAAGCTGCCTCGCCTTGCAACGCGACTGTGTGTTTCTGCAGGAGCATTTACACGTCTGCGGATCTTGTACAAACAAATGCTTTCTCCGCTCTGAGCAAGGCCCACAGTGACTGCAAAAAGGCAAAAGGAAAGACATCTAAGCTAGAGCATCAGCAGAGAGAGAAAAACCCATGCAACACCCCTGACGCATGGCAGCGGCCCCCCAGCCGGCAGGTGGTCTCCACACCCTTCCACACCCTGGAAGGAGCGGAGCGCAGCAAAAGACAGAGCAAGGAGAAAGGCGGCACTGGCTAGGTCGCCTGCCCAGGAAGAGCAGGGCGCAAGTGGGCAGAGTGCACAGAGAGAGGATGGCCATGCGGGGCGCATCTCAGGCCACAGGGCCCCAACTGCTGCCGTCCCCAAAGGGGTACACCTTGACTCTTCTGCCCCTGTTGGGGGCGGCGATCGAGGGCCCTCAAGATCACCCAGGGCACCTTCATCCCAGCCAAGGTGGGCAACCCAGGGCAGGCGGAGAGGCCCAGCCAGAGACACGGCACTTCCACAGTGAGACCCCAGGGCTGCCCTCCGGAGACTCCTGTGGCATCCTGAGCCACGCTACAACGAGGTTCCCCTCCGAAGGCCCCAAGTCCGTGAGGAACCAAGGCATTTCTACCAGATGAGAAGGGGCCGTGGCACAGGACTGAGGCACCCAAGTCCCTTCCTCAGCCCACAACAAGCCACCTCCCACCACAGCACCCCTGCCCCTTTTCGTCCCCTCCCACTCATTAGGCTTTCAGACTTGTATGGAAGCCCAGTGATAGAAACCAGCTGGTGCCCAGCGCCCAGCACCTGTGCCAACACAGGCCCACTGCCATCAGCACCCAGTGGGTGAGAGAAAGCCTATGTGTGCCCAGCCAAGCCAGAGTCCCCTCCCTGAATCCTCAGGCCCACGAGGCCCTTCCATCAGCCCCAGCCCCAAGCCCACAACACCACCACCAGTATACCCATTGGTGCCCATTAGTGTGGTGTGTATGAGGGAAAGAGAGAGAGACACTGGGCAGGGAGGGTACAGGAGAGGACACAGGGTGCCGGGAAAGGGGGCAGGGAGGCTCCAGGAATTAGCGGAGGCACCAGTGCACACGCCTTGGGATTTATACCGGGATTTCTTGCGCTTTCGTTTTTGCCCCTTTCCCTTTCCTCGAACTGATTTTCTGGAAAATAAAAAGAGACAGAGAGAGCGCGAGACTGGGAGGGGAAGGGACAGAAAGGAGGGGGCAGTAGAAACAGCCTGTCTGAAGACATGGGTGGCACCCAACTCCATCTTCTCCTCACTCGCCCACTGTAGGGCAGCATACAGCCCACAGCAAGGCCTAGGGTAGGAAGGGAGGTTGGAGAGGGCCCAGGGGCTCATCTCCTATCACACCTGCTCCCAGCAACCCCATCTCGGTCTGACCCTGAATGCCAGGGCTGTTCAAGGACGGAGAACAGGTGGGAGGTACATTTCCCGGTGCAATAGAATGGGATCCTTCTAGGGGAGCAGCTACCTTGGAAGGTGGCCCCGAACCCACCCTCGGAGGCTGGGGCAGCAGTGTCAACCACAAGGGCAAGGGTCAGCAGTGCCTGGCAGAGAACCTGCACCATCTCTACAGGTCCCAAGCCCAGGTGAGCCCCACTCTCCAGCCCGAGGGCAGAGCAGGCCTTTACAGACTGAGCAAGGGGCAGGCCCAAGGGACCAAAGCTCTCCAAGAAAACATACTGCGGCATATCTGCCTGCCCAGGGGAAGAAAACGGGGTGGGAGGGGAGGACGGGGACAGGACAGCATGCTGGAAGGACAGAAGAGGAGGAGGAAGGTTTCTGTGTCTGTCTGTCTCTCAACCTGTCCTCCTGTGTCACTGCTCAGAAGTCACAGTGATCCTCGAAGCTGGCAGTTTAGGAAGAGGCAGAGGCTGAAGCTGGGACTTGGAGTCCCAGAGCGGAAGGCAGATAGGGCAGGGGAGGCAGGGTACAGTGCTCTCTCTCAGTCTCTCCTGCCCTGCACTCGGACCCCATGGATGCCAGCTACCCATCAGTGATGGAGGGCACTCCTCCCAGAACTGGTTCCCCACACCATCCTGTCCCACGATGAGCAGGAGAAACCTCAGAAATGGCCAGCATGCCACTCTCCTCACCCCCTCCTGGCCAAGAGGCCCGTGCTGGTGCCCGCGCCATGCCTCACAGTAGATATGGCCCCAAACACTTTCAGGAGGGCATGCATCAAGAACTCCTAAACTGCCACCAAAGTTTCCCCCAAAAGAAGCTACTTTCTCTGACACACAAAAGCTGGCCTCTCTGTCACCCACTCCCTGTGCCCGCTATGGGTTCCCTACAGCAAGCCAGGGAGCCAGCACCTCATTGTCCCCTGAAACATGGAAACAGCAAGGGGTCCAGGAGTGCCCTGCAGACCAGAAGGCATTGACCGGGCATGGCTGTCTCACCAACCTGACAGCCACAAGCCCACAGCTTCCACCACACATCCCCGGGAGATGACAACCTGACTGTACGAGGCCATGAGAGCCCCGAGAGAAAAGGGCAAAGTTAACCCAGAAGAGCAGAAGGGCTAACATTGCAGACACTTACTTTTCTTGCCTTGCTCTTTCTTTCTTTGGTCTGAAGTGGAGAGAGGAGAGAAAAACAAAACGAAGATTAAGATGATGACAGGGATACTACTATTAAAGGTGAACACACACTTTTAACCCTTTCACACTTTATAATAACTCATCTGCCCCGTCCAACAATGCTGAGATACATCCAGTTGCACTCATTTAACAGATACACTACAGTCAAAGGCCCAGGGTCACCAAGGTGGGAGGTGACGACAGCATGGACCCAGCTCAACCTCACCTGCATTCACATCTGCTGTGCTGGAGGAAACTCATCTCCCCGATGTGCTGCCCCTGGTGGGGTTTGATCCGCATGATCTGCAGGAGGGAAGCAGAGCAGAGGTCAGTGACCCAGCCAGCCATACCCATACGGGACACCCAGGGCTCCTGTCACTTGGTGCCCAAGGGTTCTAAGAGCAGGGGTGGGTGGTGGAGGCCGGGGACCAGAGCTCTAGCAGAAGAGAGCCCCAGGCCACCAGACTCCCCCAACCCTGCTGGTCTCAAGGAGCCCCTGCTCCTCGAGGGAGATGTGGCTGCAAGGGTTGGCCAGGCTGGGAATTCGGGTCGTGGTTCTTACCATCCCCCCCTCCCCTCCCCTGCTGTCACCCCCAGCTGGGCTCACCCTGGCCTGCCTCGGAACTCTCTCCTGCCCTCACTCTGACTGGGCTAAGATGCACCCCATCACCTGACAGCACCCAAACATGGGTTTTGATTCTTCTCAGGTCAGGCCTCTCCAGCTTCCCAAATACAAGCCGAAGCCCCACCCTACCCCTACCAATGAAGGCCCAGGGAGGAGGAGAGGCACCTTTCTGTCAGGATCAGGCCCCTCCTGAACCCAGGGACAAAGGTCAGGGTGGAGGAGGGGAAGCGGAGGTTGATGGGAAATGCAGGTATCTTCTTCCCAAAGCAGCTAAGACCCCCACACACATTTCCCCACGCTGCCCCCATGGGGCAGGGTGAGTCAAGTTCCTCCTACCCAGAGTGCCCCAGAAAAGGTCTTGGTGCCCTGCCCCAAAGTCTAAGGCCCCACCCCTCCAAGGACCCACCTGCATAGTGATGTTGGATTCCTCCGTGGCCACACACTCCAGACTCTCATCGTTACAGCAGCCCCCACACCGCATCAGAGGCACACAGGACGGCTTGAAGATGTACTCTATCTCATCCGGGTACTCCTGGAAGATGTCCACCAGCGTCTCGATCGGACGGCAGTAGCTACGCTTGTAGACATCCATGAACTTCACCACTACAGAGAAGGGGTGACACATCAGCCCAGGGCGTGACACAAAGGTGGCCAGCCTCTCTCTCCACAGATCACACCAGCTGTCAAGACCCAGGAGGAAATGGCCTGACTCACCCAGACAGCCCAGGGAACTCAGTGAATATGGTGCACCTGATGGGGACACATGCAGAGAGGGACCGCCACCTTTGTCAGCTTGGTCCCTGTTTTCCTACAAGTTCCCCACAGTCTTAACATCCATCAGGCCAACAGCTGTTTGCTGAACACTTACTATACCCCCCCACACTGTACATACACAGGTATCATCTCCCATATTCTCCTGCACAGCTGCTGCCAAGTGGCACTGGGACCCCATTCTACAATGGGGCTGGAGGCAAGGACAGGTCCTACTGTTTGAAGCGGCAGAATGGAAAGGGCTCTGACGCCCAAGCCTACGTCACACATGGGACCCAGAAGGCACCTTGCCCAGGTCAGTCCTCCTCCTCAGATAAGGGCTGAAAAGGTATCAGCAGGTGGCAGTGGGCGGGCACAAGGTGCGGCCCGCCAGCCACCAATAACCCCGCCCAAGAAAGCAAACCGCTTGCATCATGGAAAAAGCAGCGCTGCCGGGGCTGCCACAGAGCATTTCTAGAAGCTGATCTGGAGGTAGACCAGGGAGAAGACAGTTCCCAGGCTGACTGCAGCGCCTGAGGTGCACTGGAGCGTGAAGAGGTAATTCTGGGCCACTCGGGCGGGGCTCTGAGAATAAATACATGTAGGACGCCAGCAGGACTCTGGTGACTTGTGGCCCAGGCTGCCACTCCCTAGCACACCCCCCCCCCCCCGCCACCACCACCATCGCCAGCCTGTCCCTGAGATGAGACAGAAGAGTTCTGCATCATGGGACAGAAGACCCTGCCTGCAGCGGGGCACGGGCTCCAGCCATGACTGTGTGACCTTGGGCCAGTCCTGCCCCTCGCTGGGCCTCTGCTCCTCTGCATGAGTGGAATGGCCTGACCTTTAAAAAGACACGGAACAGACGTACTGCGGGACCTCACCCAGGCGTCCTAAGTGCCCACCCCGTAGAATACTGCCCACCCCACAGCCCCCTCGCTCTGCTTCACGAAGGAGGAGGAGGACGAGACCCAGGGGTACACGTGCAACAGGCTGGGTGGAGACAAGACAACCTAGAGTTGAGGAGAAAGTGGTGAGAAGGCCACAAGTGTGAAACGGAATGGAGAACGGGGGGGGGGGAGGGCACAGGACGGGCCCCACTTCTGTGCAGCTAATGGGCACAAAATGTTTCCCTAACCTCAACAGGTAAAGGAAAGCACCACCAAAAGGGAGTTAACTGGGCCAGATTCTGAAAACCCCCCTTTTTAAAGCCAAGTCTATACTGCACAAGAGGATAGGTCCAGATTTTTTGAACTGACACCTCACCATAGCTGGGAAGGGGTGGCCCAGGATTTGGGCTCCACTCAAAGGGACAGCAGAGATCTGACCTGGGTGACAGGACAAAACCCTGAGAATCTGCAAGGCCAGAGGGGGGAAGGGGCAATCCCAGCAGGACCCCGCACAACCCGGCCTGCAAGGACACGGTCCTCCTTTGCACAGGGCGTGTGTGCACACACTCCAACACCAGCTTCCGTGGTTTTCCTTATTTATGGCAGACAGGCTTTTCTCCAGCAAACAAAGACCATTTGTCTTGCCTCTCCCAGACCACAGAGACCACTGGGAGAAGGGGCCCCGTCCGTGGCACCGGCCAGGGAGCGGCAGCAGCCCAGGCCCCGGGCCAAAGCAAGGGCTCCTGGGCTGGGGAAGGAAGCAGAACTGGCCAGCTACCTCAGGCACACTGGATTTGGGTCAGAGAAACAGGGCCAGACAAAGACCCCCAGGGCCGCCCCCTCCCCTGAGGAGGGGGACAGGGAGAGTAGCCTCGGGCTGGAGCAGCGGCCACCCTCAGTAAAAGGCAGAGCCAGGATGTCCCCAGAGAAATAGGAGGATCCCCATGCTCCAAACCACATCGGAACAAAAGGCCGGCGACTCAGGGTTGGGCAGGGGGCGGGGCGGCGGGGAGCTACAGCCAGCCCTCTGCTGGCCCAGGAGGGAAGTTCACAGCGCCCAGCGCCGGCCGCAAGGGCTTTCTCCACCCCCAAAGGGAGAAAGCTGCCGGAGGTGGGAGTTCCCATCAGCAGTGTGAACATCCTTCCTCCCCTGGGAACCAGGGTACAAGGGACACTTGCCTCCACACCTGGGGGCCCTGAACACTGCCTATCTCTACTCACAACTCCTGCTCCAAATAAAATGCAACTAGAAACAGAAGAAGAAAAAAAGCAACAAGTCCTATTTCTAGCAGAGACTGCAACAGAGAAAAGGTTCCAGGGAATCGAAGAGTTAAACTCACGGTGCCCACCCCTCTCTCTGACTTGAACCTCATCTTCCACTACCCCTCCTCCCACAGGTCTGCAAAGGAGAAGTTGGTTCCTGGGGCAAAAGGGGACGCCATCCAAGAGCCAGACACTCACCTTCACGGGGCTTCTGCTCTCCTTCCACCATGGGTGCCGCCTGGGACCACTAGGGGCAAAACAAAGAGCAAGGCATTGGCATGGCATGGCATGGCCACGGGCTTCGGCATGGGCAAGGACGCACAGTCCAGCCACTATCCTTCCTCCCTCAGTGCTGGCCTCTCAGCCACAGCCTCCGTCCTCTCCAAGGAACCCAAGTGGAACGGGGACCACAGGGGTCCCTGCAGGCCTCAAGTATGCCCACCACCCGACCGCTCCAACCCTGAACCCAAAGTTAAAGACCAACCAGACACGGGGGGGGGGGGTGACAATGCAGGAGGCAAACATCAGAACGCTGCACTGTCCCGTCCCTTCCCCACACTGCCCTCTCCTCATCTCACTGTCCCCCTAGTTCCCTTGTTCAAAGCCTTGGGTAAGTATTAAGGTCAAATAGGAGGACAAATTTGGAATGAGGCAGGAAGGAAGGACTGGGGGCGAGAAAAACAAATGGTGACCTTCTCCTGCTGACATGACAAATACCAGGGTGAGCTAGTGTTGGGGGGGGGTGCAGAGGACCGAAGGGCACCCGCCACCCTCCCCCAGCAGTGCTCTTCAGTCCTGAGAATACTTGGTGTCCCCACAGGTTGTTTAGAAGGTGAAGCGCTGGGAAGAGGCCCTGCTTCCCCTTGTGCTCTCCCAGGAGCCTGACTGAGTGTGTTCCAAAGCCTCTTTAGTCTCCCACTCCTACCTTGTCCCTGCTCCCCCAGGCCCCTTCCCTAAATGCAACCAGGGAAGCCTCCTCCAACTCCCCCCTGAAACTGTAAAGGTCAAGGAGCCAGCCCACAGGACCAGACAGCACCAAGCAAAGGCTTCCAGCCCTTCCTGAAGGTCCCAGTTCTCCCCACCCCCAACCCCACCTGCTCCTCTTTAGGAATCTCCAGGCACCCTGAGAGGGGGCCCACTATGTCCACCTCTCCCCTTCCCACACACCCTCAGCACCCCGGGCCAGGCCCCCAGCCCTGCCCTGGGGCCAAGATCGGAGGTAGTCCCTCTCCAGAGAAGGACTTTCCCAGGCTCCTAGCTGTACACCCCTATGGCAGCCCCCTCAGAGACCCCTGGTTCTGCACCCCAGTTCTCACGCGCCCCCACAACACCCCTAACGTTCTCCTCTGCACCTCTCCCCGCTTCAATGAGAAAAAGGAGCAGAAACTGCAAGCCCCTCCAAGGCCAGGGGCACAGGAGGGGCGGTGTTGGGCAGGGAGGGGCCAGGTGCCCTTCTCTGGGGGCCTCTGAAGGTCATACTGTGGCCAGGCAGCCACTCCTCCCCCTCCTTCCCACTTGCAGGCCTGGAGCCAAGGCCTTTGTGCTATGATTTGAGGAATCCTGAGTTGTGGCAGGGACCCCTGCCCACCCTTCCTCTGCCTCCTCTCCAAGGGGACTCTGGCTGAGCGAAGCTGGGAGGGAGGAGCTGAGGAAGACCCCTTCGGTGGCTTCAGAAGCAAGTTGGTGAGCAAGTTTGTAGTTCAAAAAAACCACCTGCTCCAAGCTGGGTTTCACTAGGACAAAGTGTGTGTGCACCGCTCCGAGAGGCCGGGCAAAGGCGCCGGGGGACAAGTCCACGCTGCCTGGCTCACAACAGGTTCCCCAACACCAAAAAGGTGAAGTGGAGCGATGACAGTCTCGGAACCTCCCTTTGTCAACCCCATAAAAGCAGCGGCACAGCTACTCGGTATCTCTGGGTAGAAGGAAGGCACAGGTCACCAAGTCGGGACTTTAGGCAGAGTTAGCACAAAGCACAGGGTGGGCTCCGGCCCCTGACTTCTGACAGTTATCCTTTTCCCGAACCCGAGCAAAAAGAGGGTTAGACGAGTTCTCTCAACACTGAAGAGTGAACACACCAAAGTGGTAGGGCTTTCCTCCACGACAGGGAGAAAACGGGAAAGGAGGAAGGGGGTCAGGAGGCTCCTGCCAGCACAAGGCAGTAACCGAGGCCGAGATGACAGAGGGGCCAGAGATGGCTCCCAGGTCCCGGTCCGGGGCTCCCTCGAGAGGTCACCTTCCTGAGGAGAGCCGGCGGGGGAGGGGCGCCACCCGCCGCCCCGGGCTCCGCTCCTCCGCGGACGCGGCTCGAGAACACGAGGCCAGCCAGGCCCGGGCTGATGTAATAGGCCCCGCGCCGCGCCGCGCGCGCCCGGTCAGGCGGGGGAGGGCAGGCATCGCGCGGGACGCGAGCTGGGACGGGCGGGGACCGTGCGGCGCGGGTGGCCTGGCCAGCGGGGGGTCCCCGCCGCGACCCATCCTGAAACTTTTCCCAAACTCATGGTGAGAACCGCAGAGACCAAAGCAGTGACAGCGCCCCCCCTTCGCCCGCGCCCTGCCCCCTCCGCGCGCTCTGCCCTCCCAGGTCCAAGGTCCGGGCACCCCCGGCCCGCAGGCTCCGGCCCCTGCCCGGCCGCCCAAATTCCCACCTCAGGGACCCGCGGCTGGGCTCAAACTTCACCAGCCTCGGCCGCGCCAGCCCAGCCCCCTCGCCGCCTTCCCGACTCCCGCCCTCGCCGGGAGGCCCGAATCTTACTTGCGGCGACTCTGGTGGGTGGGCAGGGCCCGCGTGGGCGGCGAGACTCCGGCGCCCTCCCACCCAGCGCCCCCCCCTACGCACACTGCGACCGCGGGGGACGCCGCGCGCCCGGCGCCAGAGACCCGCGTGGGGCACGAAGCCGCCACGCGCGCGCGCGCTCGATCGCACGCCCCCAGCCGGGAGAGGGCCCGGCAGACACGGCCGCTTACCTTGGCATGGTGGAGGTAGAGCAGCAAGGCCAGGCTCCAGTGCACCCAGGAGAGCAGAAAGTTCATGGTGTCGGAGGCCCGGCCGGGGCTGGCGCGGCGCGCGCTTGCTTTGCGGTTCGGGCTGCGGGGCGGCCCGCTCTCCCGCGCGCCTCGGCGGGCTCCGCTTCCTGCCGGGGCCTGGGGCGCGCGCGCGGCCGGGGCACTGTCTGCGCACTCGGCCGCCTCACCCGTCCATGGGCCCGGCCCCTGAGAGCCGAGCGCCCGCCGCGGCCCCCGCTCCGCCTCCGCTGCCTCCTCGCCTTCCGCCTCCCCCTGCTCCGGTGGCGGCTCTTCGCGGCCCGTGTTCGTCCTCTCACCGGCTGCGCTCTGGTCGGCGGCCTCGGCGCGGACCACGGCTCCTCTGGGGCGAGAGCCACCCAGAAGTTGCGCGAAAAGTTTCAGAGCTGTGCCGCGCGCCCCGACCCCCTCCACGCCGCCTCCGCACGCGGGCTCCCGGGAGCAAACTGTGGGCACCGGGCCGGGGGCAGCGTCAGTCTGTCCGTCCGTAAGCGGGCGGTCCCAGAGAGTCCCGCGGGTAAGGTGCCCCGCGCACCGCGCTCAGCGGTCACCCGAAAGCAGGTCAGTGGCTGCGCCCTGTGCCCCGCGCGGCTCGCTGCGGCCGCGGCGCGCGCTCTCTTCCTCGACTTCTCTTCGGGGCTCTTGCCGCCTCTCTCTTCTCTCGGCCGCTTTCCAAAATCCGAAGTGATTTGGAGGAGAAAAGGAGCGATTTCCCCAAAGCGTCGGCCCGATTTCAAGCGAGTAATAGGGGGCAAAAATAAATTAAAATGGGAAACAATACAGTTCTTTTTATGTGTTTAAGGGTAAAAAGGAGAAGGGTTAAACCCCCTTAGGGAAAAGAACGAAGCTCAGATCCCAGCGCTGAGGCCCCGGCCGGTGAGTCCACTGGCCCGTCTGCCGCGCCGCTGCGCCTGCCCCAGCTCCGCCGCCGCCGGCTCCGTGCCCCGCGCGGCCTCCTCGCAGACCGGCTGCCCCAAGCCTCTGCGCTCCTGCCTCCGCCAGCCGACTGAAAAAGGGGTGACCTCGCCCATCTCCTCGGGCCACGCCTCCTACCACGCCCCGGGGCAGGGCCGTTGGAGCCTCTCCCCCTGCCCACTGGCACCGCCTCCCCCCCCACCCCCCGACACGCGGCGAAGTCTGGGCCCTGAGCCCATTGCGGCGAAGGGGAAGCGCGCCCCCCAGTAGGGTTCGCGCCCGAGAGTCGCTCATGCGCCTCCTGAAACGCTGCTCAGAGACACGCACGCCCGTGGGGTGGGGACAGGAAAGCAGGGTTATGTGCGGACAGGGTCTGAGCACGGTTCCCGCTTTGCTGGGAATATTGGAGGGGGCGGGGAGAAGGACGCGAATCTTTTGGAATCCTGGAGTGACCCCTGGCCTCTCCCCCTGCACATACACACAGACACGCACACGCACGCACACGCGTCCTCGCTCACGCAGACGCGGCTCGCCCAAGTTCACGAGCTCCTTGTGGTGGCTGAGCGCCCCCTAGTGACCATCGTCTGCACACCTCGTGGGCTCGTTAGAGGGACTCGGCTTGTGAAGGCGGTGGTCGCTGTACGCTCCAAAACCTCCATCTCTTTGCCCCTAAGGAGCTGCAGGCTGGGGACTGGAGTGGTCCCTTGGGCAAGAGCCCAGTACTACGTGCAGGGGGTGCTATGTGCTTGTCTGGAACTCTTATCTGGCCTGTAGACATCAGAGGGACTGGAGCCGGGGGTGAATGGGGTCTCTAGGAGCCATCCAGGGAGGCTTCCCTGGGGAGGAGAATTTGGCAATGAGTTCGTGGCTCTGAGAACGGGAAGCTGTGTGGTTCTGGGGTTAGTCAGCGACCAGAGAGAAGAGGACCTGTTGGAGCCCACGTATGCACTGCGAAGTCTGGCAGAGCCCCGGGCAGAGGCAGCTGGGCAGACAGAGGCCCTTGTTCCTGCTCGCCATCCCCCCCACAAATGTTGCCAGGGAGTCGAAGCCAGGGGGTTGGTGGGGGCGGAGGGAGGCCAGGGCTGGAGCAGTGATTCAAAGCTACCCCGATCACTCAGGAACGTCTGCAGGCCGGCTGCCCGGAGCTCCCACCAGGCAGGGCGCCAAGGCCAATGCGCCCCAGCCCAGGCTCAGATCATCTTCTGAACAGAACTGGGGGGTCTCTTCAGCCACTGCCACTCTGTGCCCTCAGGAGCCCTGCTCCTCCAGGTTTGCACTCTTTTCCTTTCCCTCTCATTTACCTCCAAGCTCCCTTCTCCTGACACCCCTTGTCTTTCCTAAGTGCTCCCCACGCCCCCCCACCCCACCCTTGGATGTAGGTCCCAGCCTGGGAAAATTCCTGGTTGGGCTTTGGCCCAGCTGTTCCTAGGCTCCCCCAGGGAACAGGGTGGGGGGCTGGTACCTGTGGGAAGAGAAGGACCCCGCAGCGGCATTGCCCAGACGGATCTGGCTGGACCAACCTGGGACTCAGGTAGGTCCAGCTAAGACAGAGAAAGCAGCAATTTCCCCTGCTCACCTAAAACAGTCCATAGATCACTCTGCCCCTTCTCTGGACAGGGCTGTGACTTGTGGGGCTACTAGGTTACCTCCAAGGCACCCAGATTCCACTGGTAAGATATCCAGAAAGCCCCGTGAGGAGAGGGGCTGGCTTCCAACACCCCCTCCCAACCTTCCCACCCGTGATGTCCCACCCTGCCTCCAGCCCTGGCAGGCTCTCTGGCAGCAGAGACAAGGTCTTTATAGTTAGTGAACGTTTATTTGCGGGCCTATGGCCCCTTCCCCACTGGCTTCCTCACCTGGGTCCCTGCTTCCAGCTGAGAAGTTGGGTGTGGAGGGGACTTCCATAAACTTTCTCCTCCCCTGCCTCCAGTGCCCAGAACTCCTCCTCCATCCCTCCTTGAGGCAGTATAGAAGCTCTGGGCCTCTGGGGTTCACTCCTGCCCCTGCCTTGCGTCCCTCTCACTCCATTATCTGTCCAGCTTAGAGAAGAAATAGCCTAACTAGGAGGTATCAGAACAGAACCCAGAAACTGGGAGGGGACACCCATCCACCGTCATGTCACGGTGCCAGCACTGCCGGCTCAGCCTCTGTCCCCACAGCAAGGTGTTCCAACAAGCCACTTGTGGCTCCCCCTGTGGGCTGTGACCTGTGAACCGACTATGACAGTGCAGAATTCCCCTGAGGCAGGAGAGGGTTACAAGCTGGCCTGAGGGCTTTAAGCAACCGTCTCCAGGATGGAGACTGAGCTCCCACCTCCACCCTGCCCTCCAGAGACCAGACCTGGAGGTGAGTCAGCCAACCGTCAATTCTGGATCCATGGCCTGTGGTATCACCAGCTTTCACAAGACACTTGCATGGACCTTGCAGTGGTCAAACTGCCACCATATTAAAACCTTGAATCCTAAGAATTCAAAAAAGAGGAAAAGAGAAGCAAAACCACGGTCCTAAGACTACATGGTGTGTCTTCAAGCATTCTCTGTGTCCTGGTCACAGTTCCCCTCAACAAGCACTCACCGTTCGTCCCTGCGCCATGCAAGGCAGAGGCGATCTGGGCAGTCTGTCTCCGGAGAGAATCCTGCACATCCCCAGAGAGACACAAAGGGGCCCAAGGCTACCCCTAAGCTGGGAGAGGCTCAAGCTGAGAGCCCCCAGGCAGAGGCCTGGCTGGGTTCCCCTGTCTGGGTTGAGTGGGCACAGCCAGTAGAGCTGGAAGCATAGAGGGGGATGGAGCAGATGTCCCAGCTGAGGGGAGAGGGGAGTGTGAAAGGCCCCCAGTGACGGGGCCAGGGCACAATGGCTGTGCTCTGTCCTCACATCAGTCCCCTCTGGTCATCTCCGATGTTCAGGGAAGCTCTTGCTGTGTGGGCACAGGTGGTTCATCTGGGAGCCATGTTGAACTGACAGAGTCCCTCCTGGGAGGGCAAGAGGATGCGGAGGAAGCAGCTAGGTCTGGCTGTCACCCATGCTTCATCCCAGGTGGTTCACCGTGATGAAGGGAAGTCACCTTGACTTCCATCTCCTGAGCTTCCGGTGTCCAGCAGGGCACTGGCCTGCAGGAAGAGCGGTGACAGCCAGCTGTGGAGTGAAACAAATTCCCTGTCTCTGACCACGGGACCACCCTGTCCCACCCATCACTGAATGCTCCTCTCTCACCAGATTTCTACTACAAATGGATTTGGAGATTTGACCGGGCCCCCGGGGAGGCCAGCATAGTCAGTTAGGACAAAGACTAGAGCAGAGGGTCCAGTGCAGAAAAGAGAGGAGAAGCCAAAGAAAAGGGGAACAAGGTGGAGCACAGCATCTTCTACCCCATCATCTCACAGGGCATCCTTCAGCTGGGGCAGGGGTGTGCAGTGGCCATGGGAAGCCGTGTCCTCCCTCTGGACCTCAGAGCTGTCCCAGGTCTCCCAGGCAGCAGGCTCTGGGCTGGTGTGACTGGGACACACTAAAGAGGTCAGTGCAAAGTGTAGGGCTTTGGAGCCAAATATGCCAAGTACATCCCCAACTCTGTCCCTCCATGTGTCTCTCTGAGCCGTTGGTCACCTGGTCCATAAAAATAGGGTGAAAATAACAGCCTGGAGAGTCACTGCACCCAGAAAAATGCACACACAGCTCCTCCAGAGGGCGAGACAGCAGCCAATTCGTGTTAGGACTTCCTCCCCACAGCCCACCGCAGCTCTGAGAAACCGTTCCCGAGGGGGTGAGGAGCACTGTCAGGCACCTGCTGGCTGGAGTGGGCCTCGGGAGCAGCCTCCCGCTGGGGGTGGCACAAGACATTTGCTCCACAAGCAGTTCTTACACCCAGACCTCAAGCCCTGCTTCAGGCTGGGACCTGGGGCCATCATGTGTGGAAAGGGGCCTCCCTAGAGGGGAGCAGAAAAGTGAGCTAAAACATGGACGGGACTCACAGAACTGAGAAGGCTGAGGGCTTCGAGGAGGAGGTGTCATTGTGTGAGAACGAGCTTTGGTCAGCTGCCTGAGGAGCAGGAACAGCGACAGGCAGGGCTTCTGCAGGATCCTGCGGCTCAGTGATTCTCCTCATGCCCCTGAAATGAAGCAGGAACTACGACTTCCTCTGATACATTCCCAGCAGAATTTGGGGACAATGCATGGGCCGGGTGGGGGGGTGCTATCCCGCCTCCCGGGACAGCAAGTCTCTGCCTGAGAATTTAAACAAACAAGCTGACTCTGGGCGCAGAGCCGGCTGTACCTTCAGCATCCCTATTGTTTGCTCCAGGAGCGAGTCGAGGACAGGAGACACCGGCATGCATGAAACAAGCACAGGGCCACTCAGCAAGAGTTACCCCTTTCCTGTCCCCACCAGGTGCCTGGAGCCTGCTGCCTGCCTGTGACAGACATAGGCGGAAACCTAGGAAGAGACCACTGACACCAAGCGTCACATCCTCTATGGGGCTGTGGCCTTAAAAGCCTCTTCTCCCTGTTTTTGTTCTGTTTGAGACAGGGTCTCACCATGTAGATCGAGCCGCCCTTGGACTCATGATATAGCCCAGGCTGGCGATCTTCTTGCCTCAGCTTACCGAGTGCTGGGATTGCAGACATGCGCAATCACACCCAGCTCTTAAAAACCTCTCTAAAGAGTCGATGCTTAACTCAAAGAAGTCTAGGGCCCATGATGACAGCCAGGGCCCAGCACTGAGAGATAAAAGAGAAATGTCACCCAACCTCTGTGGCTTCTGCAACCAGCAGCTGGGACTTCAGTCCTGTTCGGAGACATTGCTTGTGAATCCTTTCTGGGGACACCCTGGCTCCCACAACCCTCTGCCCTCATACCAAGTATTAGAAAAATCCGAGTGGGCTTGACTCCAATCTTGGTTCACTGTCTTCCCAGATGTGAGACGCGGGATAGATCACTGTGTCCATCTGAGCCTCAGTTTCCTCATCTGTAAAACGGAGGGAGTCATGGAACTGACCTGAGGGGAAGAGCTGTGGGGAGCTAGATGGAGAGAAGCATTAAAACCAACCTCCTGGCCTAGAGGAGGTTCCTCTTCTCCCTCCCTACCCCGGCCAGAGAGCAAACTCTTAGAGAATGCAGACCCGCTATCATCCGCTAAAGCAAACAGGAAGGACTGGGGGAAGGGCTGACCCACCCCTCCACAGTAAAAGAAAAAAGAAAGAAAGACGAAAATCTCACAATGCATGCCAAAGATGACTCGGGGCGGGGACGTATTGGCTTGGTTCCCGCGTTAGTCTGTCTTTGGAGCAACTCTGTCACCAGGTTGTCATTATGCTGGCTACAATATGGGTTCCTTCAGGGGAGCCAGAAAAGCAAGAAGCTGGGACCAAAGATACCCCTGACAGCAAGATGGCCGCTTTCCCCCTAGGACCTCCCAGAGCTGGAAGTTGGCCTATGACCTGGGCCCCCCAGGACAGTTTACAGAGACAAAGCCAGATAAAGGTCACCCCATCATCCTGCCTGCCTTCCCAATCCCAGAAGTGCAGGGTGGGGTGTAGGGAACAGGGAGACCTCCCCAGCTTCCAGAACCTTCCTGGCTTAGTAGCCTGGAGATAATCATGAAGCAATTAGTCAAAGGATATCTGTGGCCCAGAGAACCGCAGACGGCTTCCCAGGAGCCTCAGGGTCCTGGAAGATGGGGGTGGGCGTGACAGACCCAGCACAAGGGCTTTATCTGCTTCTTTAGCCGAGTTTTGCTTGAATATCATTGGAAGAAGAAAAGACTGCTGCCAAAGAAGACTGGAAACCCCTTCTCTGGTCCAGAGGTGGCTGAGCCATAGGACAGGAAGAGGAAAGATGGGAAGGGCTCCCCAACTCCCTGTGGACCTGCCCCCAACCACAGAGGTTGGTGGCCAAAATATCTCACCCCTACACAGCACAGTACGCGTAGAGCTGGGGCCATGCACTGAGCCACACACAAATCCCCCATGTCTGTCCTGTGGGGAGGCCACGGAGTCCAGGAAGACCCCGGGTGTCCACAGAGGAGTGGAGGCGGACTCGGGGACCAGGGCAGCAGCAATTTGCCCATCAGTGGCTGAATAACCACGCTTGATCTGTCAGTCTGCCCTCTCGGATAGAATGTGCAGTGGCAGGAGTGCAAGGCAGGTCCCACCAGGCCCTCGTCACCTGGGTTCCTGCCACAGCTAAAATCAGGACAGACAGGGCCAGCCCTAGCCCCGCGCGGAATCCAGCCTGACCACCAGACAGTGGACACCTTGGAGTCACCAGGACATTTCCCTCTCTTTTTCCTCCAATGTCTTCCTTACTCTGTCCCAGCCCTTGGTCCCCAGGGACCTCCTGGCCAGTCCCACGGGACAAGATGTTCCTCATCTATCCCCAGGCCTCATTGGTCCTCTGGGAGCTGAGAGAGAGATTGCAGAAGGGAAACTCTTGAGGACAAGGGACATTCTCCAGCCACCTGGGTGGCAGCTCTAGAAAGAGAGTGGGCTGACCCTGGGGCAACCAGACTGGTATCCATCTCCTTGATGATCCACTGTTCCCCACCCGAGACTGCCAGGGACCCCAGAGATCCCATCTTGTGCTCCTTGAAGTACTGGAGTCTCTAGGCTCAAGCCTATGGGACTCATAGACCACACGTGTGTGTACACACACACTCAACCCATATACAAACCCACTACAGGGCCCAGAGAGGAGAGGAGTATCCCAGAAAGCTGCCACCAAGGCAAGGCAAGCTGGGTCACCGCCCCAGGGTGCCCGATCACCTGCAAGGCCCCCCTGACAGACATGCTGTCTCTCGAGCCCAGGCAGGGAATTAGAGTGCCTGAGCTCTGCGGCTGCTTCCAGTGGGAAACGAGCAGGCACAGCTCCTCTCTAGCCACCTCCTGTGGAGATGGGGGCTGGAACCTCAGGTGATGGCTGTGGGACAGAGTGAGAAAGCAGCTAAAGAAGGGCAATATGGTGGCCAGGGTCTAAGACCAACAGCCATCGCCTGGGACCACCTTTAAAGATGTCATAAAGATTCCTCGGAGGTGGGTGGGCAGAGAAAAACAACCGCTTCCCTCCCTGTGTGACCAGCGGCCTGACTTTACCGATGGCCGCCCAGCAGAGCAGAAGGTCCAGCAGCAGCAAGAAGGGTTTAAGTCAGATAAGCACCGACCTACCGCACACTTCTGTGGGGGATTTGGGAGAGACAGCACAGGATGTTTACCTAGACACTTCCAGGCCCATTCCTGGACTGGCTGAAATGCCAGGGAGTCAGAGAAGGAGAGACAAAGCAAGAGGAGGCGAGAGAGGGTGTCACCCCCATCCCGCCAGGAGAGGGGCGGGCGGGTGCCCTTGCCGCGGACCTGGGCTGCAGGAGAGCTGTGTGAGGGTAGTGTGAGATAGAGTAGAGGGTGCCACCATCACAGCGAGTACTTGTGGCGATGCAGAGAGAGACGTGTTCCTATGGAGGAGCCAAGGCCTACACTATGGCCTCAGTGGGCTCCGGGCCACCCCTGCCCCTCCCGCGTGCACCCACCTTTCCCGGGGACAGCTGTGGGTCCCAGGGAGACCGAATGCTTTGCCTCCCTCCTAGCCTGACCCTGGGGCAGCCGGAATGGTGCTGGGACTCCTTTATCATCCAGTTCCCAACCCAGGGACCACCAGGGTTCCTAAGGAAACCAAGGCTGAAAAGTCTCTTGGGAAGGAAGTCCTGGTTCCCTCTGTCCCTCTTCTTCTTGCTGCAACCAGGTAAGAAGGGGGAGCCTGAGAATGGGCTCACCCATCCCCCTTGGGTTACATAGTAGCAACCAGAGAGGGGAAGCTAGTGACCTTGGGAAGAGGGGGAACTAAGTCCTTGTTAAGCAAATAAGTTTGTGCACATCCATTATGAGGAGGCTGAGTCTCCTCCCACACTCCTTTCCACGTGTCTAGATTCCGAGACCCAACTTGCAGCCCAGGAAGGTTTGTTAAGTGACTCCACAACCTCCAGTACCCTAGAGGTGCTCTCCATGACACCAGTCTACTTCTTTTCCCTCTGTTCCCCGAGCCAGGGGCTGAAGATCCTGCCCACCATCTTCCCAGGTTCTGTCCTCACCAATCAATTCCACGTGGCCTCCTGGGCCCAGTGCTCAATCCTCACACTCCCTCTCCTCCTGTCCTAAAGTTCTAGGGATTCATGGCTCCCAGGACAGGGCCAGAGCCATGTCCTAGCCGCTGTTCCAGGGAAGGAAAGGGAGAAAGGAATGCGGCTGGTGTTCTTGAGGTGGTTGAGCATCCTAACACACATGGCTCCTTGACCCTCTCACATCTGAGCTGACAGGACACCAGCAGTGCCTTCGGCAGCAGTGGCAGACATGGCACTGTCTGACCAAGCTCGTTTGGAGGGTCTCTGGCCCCCCAACAGGCCCCTCACCTCCACGCTGCCCCAGTGCCACCCCAGGCCTCTAGAGGGCGCAGGAGAGCAGTGCTGGACTTGGCCCTTAGGGACACCCAGGAAGCTCTGGGAGCAGCCCTGGCCCCTGGGGACAGCCCAAGCTGGAAGCTGTCGGCCCTGCTCACTCCTAGGGACAGGGAAGGATGGGGAATGTGGCAGGGCAGGGCAAGGGCCTTCTAGAAGAGTTGGGGGACCCTGAGTCTAAGCCCTGCCCTGCCATTCATCTGGAGTCAGAAAGGAGAGTAGTGGCTTGAACTCCAGCAATTCCGCCTAGTCCTGAGGGACGAAGGGGCTGTGGTGTCCACACAGTAACGCTGCAAAGCACCCACCCTGGGCAGGGGAAGAACTAGGGGAAGAACTCTGGCTTTCAGGTAGGAGGAACACTTCAGCATTCTGTAGCACAGGAGGAAAATTATCACTGGCAACATTTAGCTCAATATTTCAAAATAGCTCATTCCCAACCCAAAGAAAAGAGCAACGCCTGAGGGGCTGGATGTCACAGCTGCCGAGATCCGCTTACTACACACCGTGCACCTGTAGTGAAATATTGTGCTGTACCCCACAAATAAATGCAGCCATTGCACTTCAGTTAAAATGTGTTTAATTTTTATTTTTTATTAGCACATGTTTGTGGTACAGAATGACTCCCAGTATAGAGTCAGTGCGTACACAGAACACATCTTAATTCCTTTGTTCATCCCCTTCCCCTCCTTTTCCTTCTATGTCTTGGTCTCCTTTCGGTGGGAGGGAATGTCTGCCTCCTGTTATCTTTTATTTAGTTCTTTATGTATATTTTTAGATTTGTAATATAAGACAAGCCATGTGGTATTTGGTTGGTGTGTTTGATTTATTTCACTCAACATTATGATCTCAAGGTGTATCCATTATCCAACAAATGACAGAAGTTTATCCTTCTTTATAGCAGAGTAGTACTCCACTGTGTGTAAACAGCACATTTTCTTTTATATATTCCTCTGCTGATAGGCACATAGACCACTTCCAAGATTTATCTATTTTGAGTTGTGCTGTATACCTCAGCAAATTTTTAAATATTTAAACAAAAATAACCAAGGCCACCAAGAATGGTGATGGATCCTTATCATCCCAACACTTGGGAGACTGAGGCAGGAGAATGACCGTGAGTCTGAGGCCAGCCTGGGCTACACAGTGGGTTCAAGGCCAATGTGAACTACATAGTGAGATCTTGTTTCAGAACAAACAGACGAAATCACTGGGCTGAAACAAGACAACTAAGGGAGCAGAACATGGTATCAGGAGCCTGCGGGCTCCAGGGTGGGGCCAGGCAGGGTGGCTGAGGGAGGACATCCTTCACCGATGCGCCCAGTTCCGCCTCTGAGCACTAACACCGTGGGAATATTCGAGGTTCTTTTTCACACCAGACCTCTGAATAAATGGAAAAAACAGCACCTGACTCAGCCAGGAGGAGGGAGCCAGGCCAGGAAGATGGAACTGTTGCAGAGTCTAGGTCCTCGTGTGCACCGATGCATCTCCCTGTCGTAGCTTTGTCTGCACTGTGCATCCAAACTGCACCTCTGCCTGCGTCCAGCTGATGTCTTTGGGTAGGTTACTCAGCCTTTCTGAGCTGCAGCTTCCTTGAGAAACTGTGAAGAATAATCCCGGAAACTCAGGAATGTCCTGAGGTGTGTGCGGTAATGAGTGTGAGGAGAGGTACAGCTTGCGCACCTGGCTGCACACGGCCAGGGTCAGATCAGTGCTGCTGCTCTTCGCCTGTCCTGACCAGTGTTGTGGTTGTCACTGCCTTGTCTCTCCTGCCTCTCTGCCTGTTCGTCCTTCCCAGGCCAGCTACAGCCCCTTCGTTTGTTCTGGCCTCTTCCATTAACCTGGGGAACTTGGCTCTTAAAGCAAGGAGCTGTCTCCTACAGGAGCTGCCTGTGTACCCGGCCAGCCTCAAACCACTAATTAAAGCAGCTAACTTGTGAGGCGTGTGCACGTGTGCATGCATGTGTGTGCATGTGCACACATGCATGTATGTGTGTGTAACAGCTCTTCACTATAGTTTTCCATATCCTCTCTCATATCTCCCCCACCCCCCATCTAAGGACAGACACACACCTGCTGGTATGGACAGCCACGTGATAACTCCTTATAGGGTGGGATGAGGGCACTGCTTTGCTTTTTAGTTGCTGGGGATTGAACCGAAAACCTTGTGTGCTGTAGGAAAGTGCCCTGGAGCTGAGCTGCATCCCTGCCTGTAGACTCTTTGAGGATGATCGTGATAATTGTGGCAACAACTGCCTTTCTCATCCCCATGCGAACCTTGTGGGGCTCCCGCCTGAGCCCCGGATACGGGTGGGTAAACTCAACACTAAGAAAGCTTGAGAAATACTCCCAGGGTCACACACGCAGGTCTGCCTGGCTCCAGAGCCTGAGCTTAACCACGTGGTTTGCATAAAAGAATGAGCCATCAACAAACCAGAACTTCCTTTCTGCACTCAAAGAAGGAAATAATAAGCTGGACAAGGTGGCACATGTCTGTAATCTGAACTACTCAGGAGGCTGAGGCAGGAGGATTGCAAGTTAGAGGACAACTGGGGCAATTTAGAGAGAACTTGCCTCAAAATTAAAACTCCAGGGGATGGGGGTTTAGCTCAGTGGCTGCGCCTGACTCAAAATGAAAAATCAAAAGGGCAGGAGACATAGCTCAGGGAGGCTACTTGCCTGGAGGGAGGCCTGCATTCAGTTCTCAGTACCACCAAAAGGAAGAAAGAGGAAGCGGAAGGAGGAAGGGAGGAAAAAATGATAAAGCAAATATCAGAGCTTCAGCCAAGAGCTTCCAAAGTTTCAGATCCAGGCCTGTCGCTGTGGGAGCCGCGTGCCCATCACTCAGAGCAGCCAGAGCCCCCCGGCACCCAGAAAGCGGCACCCCAGAGGCCTCGCCTTCTACACTAGGATTTATACCACTTGCCAACCAATGCCTGCAAAAACATCCCAGAATGCATCCGACAGATCACTTTGACACCAGTTTCCAGAATGTTCCGTCCAGCCTGACTTTTTGAAACTGTCCAAAAAAGGGACTTTTATTTTTGATCTCTTTGTTGAGCAATAATTTAGCAAATTTCTGCTAACTAAAGAGACAAGAGTGAAGGGTTGTCGATATTAAAGTTGCCCTCCATGTGCACAGAAGCCACATTCAGAGGCCTGAGGCCCTTATCCTAGAGAACCCTATAGACTCACAGTATAAAAAGCCTAGCCATACACACTGGTGATAGAGTTCAATTTCTAAGTGAAGGGCCAGGGATTTAGGTCAGTGGTTCTGGCACCTGTCTTACAGCACAAGGGCCAGGGTTCAATCCCCAGTAACCACATACAATACTGGGCGTGGAGACTCACACCCACCAGCAATCAGAACCACATACCACAGTGCCGGGCGTGGTGGCTCACGCCTGTCATCCCAGCACTCGGGAGGCAGAGGCAGGGGGATTGCTGTGATGTGACTTGGAGGCTGAGCTCGGAGCCAGCCTGAACTACAAAGCGAGACCTTGTCTCAAAAAAAAAAAAGAAAAAAAGAAAAAATTTTTCTAAGTGAGGCAGAGCAAGAGAATAACAATAGCCAAGAAGCCTTCTAAAAACGTGCTGCTGTTGAGTCCCATGTAAGGCGCCCCCTCCTCCTCGTGCCACCCTTCTGATGATGTAGCCCCGTGGCCTTCCCTGATGGATGGAGACACTGCGACGCTGGCGACCTACTGAGCATCAGAAGACGAATCTGCCTGCCACGGCGATGCCAAGTAAGTAATGACGCAGAAGAAGAGAGAAAGCATTGAAGAAGAGAGCGCATGACGCACAGAGTCAGTCAGAAAAGCTCATCTCACCAAACCGCACACACGCCCCATTCTCACCCCTGGTAGAATGAAACTTCACCCTGGAAACACAGCCTCCATTCCCAGCTCCTGCCTCCCTCGCCGCCTTCTTTCCTGCTCTGGGACTACACCAAACTGGACTCTTCACACTGTGACTCTGACTCTGTGCCCTTCTCTGGTAAAGGACAATGACCAGCCTCGTTCCCCAGGGCCACAGTGTAAAGCACGGTACAGGTCTGCCCGGACTGTCCCACCCTGCCTACCAGAGCTCCCTCTCCAAGACTAGGCTCCTGTCCCTTGGGTCACACTGGCCTCAGGGACCCAGGAACCGTCGGAGTCTGTGTGGTGAAGGCAGCCAGGGCTGTTGCCTTGGGAGAGGCAGGGTGGAATGGCCGGCCCCAAATCGCCTGTGAAGTCTCCCCATCCCCAAAGCGGGTCACACGGACTGGAGCCAAGAGAACTGAGCTGGTTGAGAGCATTTTGAACTTTGCTTGTGTTTGTGACTTGACCTGAGACTTCAGTGTACACCAAACAAGGAAATCAATCTCATGATTTAGTACCACGCCTTGTTTAAAACCATCTCCCCTGCAAGAAAAGAAAAGAAAATGCTATTCACCTGCTTAGCTTGCTCTCTCCTAGGTCACATGGCTTGGCACTAATCGGCTGTGGTTATTTCCACACATTATTTGGTTCCCAGGCGTGAAGCTTTCACACCACTGAGGACCGTTCTTTAAAGCGCTGAAGGCTCTGAGACCAGCTCAGGTACCTGTGCTGATCTGTAAGTGCGGTGAGTATCTTTGGATGCCACTTGCCTACTGGGTTTGGAAAAAGCACAGTCAACCTGACTGATGCAAGCCTGGGCTACATTTTCATATGATTATGTCCCACGGCTGATAGTAAAAGCTGAGCCTAATAATAGAGTCGAGGACTTGTAGACAAGGTGTTTATCTGAACACCTGCACTACTTGTTTCTCTCCGAAACTCCACTAAAGCAAAGTTGAAGTCTTTCTAGATTTAGCTTTCCTTTTGGTTTTGGTTTTGAAGGTGTCATCAGTAGGACAGGAAGAACAGGACAGGAGACCCCAGCAACAGATGTTTAGGAGCTAGAAAGCAAGCAAAGCTGGGGATAGTGGCACAGGCCTGTAGTCCCAGCATTCAGGAGGCTGAGGCAGGAGGATCACTGTGAATTTGAGGCCAGTCTGAACTACACTACAGTGAGCTCAAGTCCAGTCAGAAGTATATAGCAAGACTTTGTCTCAAAACACAGAAAAGAAAAGAAGTGAAAGAGAGAGAAGAACACAGAGCCAGCAGTGGGGGCAGCAGAAGCCATCTAACCTATCGCCCAGAATCCCATACAGGGAATCTATGGCCCAGGAATCTGTGACGCTGATCACCTCTGCATGGGGAAAGACAGGGTGAAACAAATAGAGTCTTGGTGGAAAGTGTTTCATAAAAGCAGTCAGGGAATGCCACACAGCCAGAAGACAACAAAGCTCATTCCCTGCTGGAGGGAAACAAAGGGTCTCTGGCCAGTGGACCTTACTGAAAATGTTCACCCTGTGGGCCCGGAGACCCGGCCCTCCACCCCACCAGAGGCCCAGAACATTGGCCTTTGCCGTCCCGATATGAATCTGGGGGTGAGGATCTGTGGAATGTCACCAGCCTGAAAGGTAGAAGCCCAAAAGGAGGCCTCAAAATGAACCATCTCTAGTGACCTAGCTCCCAGATTATAGGGTGTGGCGAGCCGATCTAAGATGGCGTAAGGGGCGTAAGTCTCCACCTCGAGAAAGGCAAGCCAATCAAAGATGGCGTAAGGGGCGTATGTCTCCGCCTCAGAGAAAAAACAAGCTGTTTCCTTGACCATATTTGGAAGAGTAGGCGGTGTTGGGGGGGGCGTGCCGAACCAGGGTATATAAGGGAGCTAACGCGGAAATAAGGGAGAATTTTTAGGCTTGCACCTCCAGCAGTGTGTTGTGTTCTTCCTTGCGGGACAAGAGGGACACGACAATAGGGCACACACACGCACGCACACATGCACAGCTTCCAGCTAGCTTTGGGGATCTCCACACCTAAAAATAAGGACGTAACGGAGGATTATGAGACACCTGAAGAAAGCTCTTCACACAAAGACAGAGGCCAGAGAAGAACCAGTGAGTGACCTGGAGGCAACATAGTCCACATAGTGAGAAGCAAGGTTAAAAATAACCGCACCTCATCCTATCTCGAGAATGATAAGGGAAAATATGCCAAAAATGGGGGAAAAATAGAATACTATTTTTCAAATACCAGGGAACAAGAGAGAGGCCTTGAAAAGTCAAACGCAATACCAGAAATAAGAATTTCAGAGTTCAGAAGATAAAGTGAGTCCAGGGGGGGAATTACAAAAGGAAACAAAATTGGGAATGATTGTACAATAAAATGACATGATCTAAGAATTCCCAGAACAGATCCCTGGTGGCCAGAGCAATAGGCAATATTTTAAGCATTATTTCAAAATTTTTAGTTAGTCATTGTTCATATATACAAATACAATTGATTTTTGTCCATCAATCTTCCATCTTGCAACCTTTCTTTCTTAGTTTCTAAGAATAACTTCCTTGTAAGTTCTATCAGACTTCCTAAGCATCACCACAACTGCAAAAACTGACGATTTTAGTTCTTCCTGTCCCATACAAGTCCCTTATATTTATTTTTCTTGCCTTATTGCACTGGCTAAAACCTTTGATATAATGTTGAAGAGACTTATAAGACTTAAACATAATTGAACAGCTTTGCCTTACTCTTGATTTTAGAAGGAAAACACTAAAACTTCACCATTGTAGATTTTTTGTACAGGCTATTTACTAGACTGCAGAAGTTTCTTTCCATTCCTAGTTTGCTAAGGCTTTTAAAAACAGGAACGGGTATTGGATTACATTTTGTCAAATGCTTTTTCTACAACTCCTGAGAAAATTGTGTTAGGTTTTTTCTTTTCTTTTCTTTTCTTTTTTTTTTTTTGAGACAGGTCTTGCTTTGTTGCCCAGGCTATCCATGAACTTCTGGACCAAGAATTCCTCCTGCTTCAGCCTCCTGAGTATTGGGAATAAACACATGAATCATTATACCCAAATTATATATTTTCTTTTTAATCTGTCAACATGCTAACTACATTGATTTTGAATTGTGTGTCCATATGTCCACATACATGCACTAATACACATATTTGTATGCATGTATACATATAAACAGACATATATGAGAAAATTATAGTCTACGTATATGATTTTTTTTAGAAAGTTTGTGTTTAAACTCATGAAGAATATCAATCTGAAGTTTTCTGTACTAATAATATCTTTGTCTAATTTTGGTAGAGGAGTAATGCTGGTCTTGTGAGTGAGCTGGAAAGCGTTCCTTCCTCTGTTTTTCTAGAAAATTTTGTATAGAAACAGTATTATTTCTTCCTTATTGTCTGTGATTTTCATTAGTAAAGCCATCTGGGCCTGAAGGTTTTGTTGGAAATTTTTTAAGTACAATTCAATTTTGTTTACTAGAATTAAAATAGGTCCTTTCAGGTTCTCTCTTTCTTTCTGAATAACTGTGCATAATTTGTACCTCTCAATGAATTAATTTATTTCAAGTAATTATAGACTTCTGGGTATAAATTTGTTCATGATATTTTCTTAAAATATTTTTATGATTTTTTTTTTTTTTTTTGGTGATACCAGGGATCGAACTCAAGCCCTTGGGTAGGCACGGTACCCTTTGAGCTAAATCCCCTACCCTTCCCATAATCTCTTTAATATCTAAAGTTTTTGGTCAATATACCTCTTTCACTCTTGATAATTTGTGTCTCCTCTCTTTCTCCCCGATCAACCTGGACGAGAGTTCTCAATTTTATTGACTTTATTGAAAAAAGTTTTTGGATTCATTGCTCTTCATTCATGTTTTTCTGGGTTTTACTTCGTCATTTTTCTCTGATTTTACATTGCCCTCTCTGCTAAATTTGCTTTGATCAAAGAATTTTTTTAACACATTAAAAAGTTTAGTCTATAAGATGAAAGTAATACTGAAACGATTTTTCATCTCATTTGTGCTGAAAAGTAAAATTTCCCAGGAGGACTAAAAACACATCCGGGCATTCTGTGAGCTGCCTACCAGGCACGGGGCACTGTATAGTCTCCTGGGATCCGACAGAGAAAAAGACGAAGTTCAGGCACCCGCTAAGCTTCTGTCCTAGCGAGATGACACGGACAATAAACAAGGAGACAGATAACTAGATTTGGTAACGATAAACGCTGTGCAGAAAAATAAAGCCAGGGGAGGGGGGAGGGGCTGAGCAGGTCGGGGAGGGATTATGTCTATTTTAAGTGGAAGCAACAAAGAGCGATTACCATGGAAATGCCTTGGGAAAGAGCATTCCAAGCTAAGGCTGCAGCAAGGGCAAAGTCTGGTGCTGGCACCTGCTTATCTTCGGTGGGGGGAGGAATAAGAATGTGTAAATGGCTAGAGCAAGAGGACGTTCAGGCCCAACACGTCACATCGTACAAGCCACTATCCGCTTTCTATTCAAATCTACGCACGGGAGGGAGAATTGTAAGATGCTTCTCCCAAGGCAGACTCGCTTCTGCGGCTACCACTTCCCCGCTCCTGGAGCTCCAAACCTTGGGCTCATAGTCAGTTCCTCCCGTTTGCATCCTCCGAAGTGAGTCCAGGAAATAGGCTTTTCCAAAATTTTTCCTAGAAGTCTTGACTTTTACATTCCCACTGCGATCAGCCGCAGGCCCCACTGCCACACACACAATGGCAAAGGCCTCCTACAGAGTCCCATGTCCCTCTCTCTGCCTCAAATCCCCCTTGGTTACCACCACCTCCTAATCTCATAAAAGAGCCCTTGGCACACATCCTTCTCTATAACTTCCCCTGGAGAGCTGGGAGCCCCTCTCCAGGTAGCCCTTGTGAGCATCTCTTTGGCATCCTTGGCACTCCACATACTTATGACACTATGGATGATGATGGTCGTGACCATGAAAATGTAGTGGCTTCTGTTTTCCTTTGAGGTCATGGATGACCAGCCGGGTCATCAGACTGCTGGGCTCTGGAGTCTTAATCACAAACAGTGGGAAGCTATGGAGGGCACCTACTCTTCTCTGTAAACCTCTCCCTCCTCCCCGCCCCTGAGAATCCTGGCCAGTGAGCTGCCCACCCTCCTTTATCAGTGTCAGCTGCCGGATCTTTGGTTCAGGCTGAAGGGGTTCCTCGCCAAGGGTGCTTGCCATGTAATAAGGAGACAGCCTGAGGGATGTGTGTATTAATGGCAGGGTTTCAACTACCAGTGGCTAGAGTGTGATGGCTGGGCAGAGGGTAGAGCTCTACGGATGCAGTCCAAACCACACCCCATCCATGGTCCACACAGTGGGACTGAT
The DNA here is from genome assembly GCA_004026965.1 of Petromus typicus. Classification (NCBI taxonomy): domain Eukaryota; kingdom Metazoa; phylum Chordata; class Mammalia; order Rodentia; family Petromuridae; genus Petromus; species Petromus typicus. Next base: position 20,413 of record PVIR01001396.1, on the reverse strand, counting down.
GTGAGTAAAAGAGAAGCATTAAACGCACGTGATCCCGAGGCTGGAGTGGAACAAGGGTCCACAGCATAGGCAGGATCCAGAGAGGGCTGCTGAGAGGTGATTGGAGACAATAGAAAAGAAACCGGAGAGATGAGGAGGCCCCTGGAGATGTTAACAGTCAAAGAAAAGCCATCATCACTGAGACACCCGTCCCCACCTGGGAATCACTCAGTGTGAGGCTCAAGGAAAGTTGTGATGTCCTCCATCATTTTTATGCCGTAGTCCTCGACAGCACCCCCAAAGAGAATGGACTGAGTTCCCCGAGTCCAGGAGTGGATGGTGGGGAAAGGGAGGCAGCTTCCGCATCTGGCAGCCCCCCTGCTGTTAGTCCTTGCTCTCTAGCAGAGCCCAGTGGAGGAGACCCCCGTTAGGTCCTTTTCCTCTGAGAACTGCAGCCCACAGCTTCCTGGGCCTGCCGAGGGGGAGCCCGGGATGGGGGGCAGGGGTGGAAGAAGAGGAAGGGAGGAAGTTGTGCACAGCTGGGGGGCTGGACCTCTGGCATCCTGGGGGAGTCTTCCTCCTTAATTGCTTGAGTTCGACAGCTGTTATCACTAACAAGAAATTAAAAGGCACCCTGACCCCTGGCCCCGCTCCTGCCCCGTGGCTCACAAGTGCTTTCTCAGCATGTTGCTCAGGGAGGAGCACCCCAAGGAGGGAACAGAGGAGACTTGGGGACGCCTCGAGCTGGCTGCTCCCAGCCCCCTCCCCGGAAGGAAGCCAGAGAGAGGAGCGGGAGTGGGCCCCTGGCTGGCAGTTCCTCTCCTCTTGCTACCGTTGGGCTCTGGCCTCTGGATGGTCCCTGATTTTATAGATCCGGCCGCACAATCTGCATAGCTCTTCTGGGACTTGTTAGACTTCAGGCCCAGATCTGGGGTTTGGGAAACCGGATCCTGGGGACTGCAGATTGAAGTCTCCCCCATGGCTGCTCTGCGCACAACGAGCTGTTAGGCGACAAATGAAAATACCCCAGGGAACAGCTTCCCACTGCCTTACTGTCCTGCCCTCTGAGCCCTGCTCAGTGGCTCCCTGACAGGAGTCTGGGTGATGTGGCCCCTGCCCGACTCCTCAACTCTCTCCCACCCACCAGGCTCCAGGGCAGGCCGGAAGTTCTCCCTCAGACGGACTTCCGGCACGTATGGATTTCAGACCTTAACGTTGCTCCTCCCCATGACGCCCTCCCTCGCATCACTGAGTATTGAAGATACTTAAACTACTGCATTCTAGTGTTTCCGTCTCAGACACAGACACACACAAGTTCTGTGTGGTACAGGCCTCATGTTAAACCTCGTACCCAGATAAGGAACACTTCCCCCATTGCACTTTAGTTCTTTCCCCGTACTTTATAGGGCTGTATGGACAGCATTGCTCTCCCATTTGAGGGAAGGACAGTCCTGCACGGCTTTGCTACCGTTCTCTCAAACCATGTCTGTTTTTCCATTTTTTTCCTAATTGCATCAGAGCTGGTTGCCTTCACAGATTTTTCTCAAATGCCAGATACCTGTCATAAACCACTGTCTTTGGGAATTCACTGAAGTTTTTCAGTGTTAAGATAGGGTTACCCTCAAAATACTGGGAATCTCTATATTAATATGTGGACCCCCCCTCCCCGGCACACAAATCCCCACAAGGCATTAGTCCTCTGCCCAGCCACTCAGGTAAATTCATTTTCACATAAGTCAGAATCGGTTCACATGGTGGGGAGTTAGTGAAGCAGGTATCCACTTGGCAGCAAAGTCGACAGCCCAGAGAGTGTCACCGGCTGTCCCTGCCAACCAGCGAGAGTGCTCCTAGAGCCAAACGTCTAACACACTCACCCCCAGCGGGCTCCGGCGCTCAGAGAGCCTGACCTGGCTGCGTTTAAGTGAGTCAGCCTTACATAAGCTGCACCTACCCCACAGGAGGCACAGGGACAAATGTCAGCCACTGTGATTATGGGTGTGAGTTTAATTGGGGTACCTGATTTAGCAAGACTGCTTTCAAAATAACCATATTCCAAAGGAAGCTCGGGCAGAAGGCCCATGTGCACCGGCCTGTGGAGGGGCTGTCAGATAATTAAGAGAAGTTATGAGAGGCCCCTGCCCTAATGGTGGTAGAGAGGAGCAGGCCCAGGCCTGGCAGGCCGCCATGCCCCTCCCACCCCAGGGCCTCCTCACCCTCTTAGCACCCCTTCTTCCCCAGCAGTTCCCACTGGCCCCTCACACTGTCCCCAGATGTCCCCACGGAGTGACCCTCTTCCCAAAGGCGCCCCTCCCAGACCCCCAACCCCAGCTCACTTCCTCATCTCCCCAACAGCTTTGTGGGAACCTCAGTGCTTCCAGGCCCTGTAGTCCCCGGCCCTTCCTCCCCTAACAGGCCCGGGCACTGCAGTGACCGCCATCTGCATGCTCTCAGCCATCAGTCCTCCCCTCACCATCTCAGCTGGAGGGCGACTGCTGAGTCAGGGTATTCCTCACATTCCCTCCCTCTCCCCTGCTGGCCCAAATGCCACAACCCTGTGTTGGAGCGGGTGGAGCCTGCAGTCCCCCACAGCCAGGGTAGCAGTACGGTGTGGGGAGGTGGTGTGGGGAGGTGCGGTGCAGAAGGCCTTGGTGCTTGCAGTCCTGAGGAGCCTGCCCTCAGGGAGTCCCTGGTCTGATGAAGGAGACCCCCAAGAAGGGTAGGCAAGGGCGGGGAGGCTGCAGTCTCTACCAACACGTGCTGACATACAAAGTAAACAGGCCCTAGGGGGAGGCAAAGCTAGGCATCCGCTGGGAGGGGAGGAAGCCTGGGGAGGCCTCATGGGGCACCTGGTCCAGATGGAAGAGGAAGGCCTCCTGGAGGAGGGCTGGCTGGATGGAGGGCGCCTGGAAGCTGGGAACCGAGCCGTGAGGGAAAGCTCAGGACTGAGACGTGAACTGCCAGAGCAGCCAGACCAGGATAGCCCCAGACAGGGCGCCAGAGGGCTAGGCCCTTGTCCTAGCCATGACATCACTGTCCAGGATGGTACTGGCCCAGGCCTGTCCCTCAAGGTACCACACTCATCCTCACTGGTCCTGGGGATCCTTTGGTGCTGCCTCCCATGGTAGTGTACCCCGGCCCTGGGAAAGGGCTCTCCTGCCGGCTCTAACACTGCTGGACGTGGGGCACAGACTCTGTGGGCCCTGGTTCCGCACTCCCAGACTCCTGGAGGCCACATTCAGGGAGGAGGCACAGGGCAGAGACTGGCTGGAGTCCTGGCTCCCAGCACACAGGTTCCCGGCCTGACCCTTGGCAGTGGAGCCCACTCCACCCCAGAGGGCCTCGCCTCTTGGAAAGCTCTGCTGATGTTTCACAACCATGCAGGCTCCATGGAGCCTGTTCTTGGAAAGCTGGGGACAGGACAGCTCAATCCTGAGTGCAGGAGAGGCTGTGGCCCCTGGGGTCTGCACTTGAACACAAACAACTACAGGCGGGCGGGAGGGGGAGGCCAGCATTGGGGGGCTCGTCACACAGAACCCGCCATGGGTGTGTGGACCCCACTGGATGAGGCTGGGATCGGGAGCAAGAGGTACATAGAGAGGGAGGAAGACTTCGGGGGCTGACGGGATTGGAACGCAAAGCCACCTAGTGCCTGTCCCTGTGTCTGGTTTCCCATTGGCAGGTCAGGGAGAGGAGAAATACAGGACAAAGGTCAGGATGGCAGCATCCTTGGGCCACGTGAACTGTCCTCTCAGAGCTGGGAACCACCACCTGAGAGGTGACACAGAGACCAGTAAGCAGCCCGGGCCACCGGAGGGTCCGAATGGAGGGCAGGACCACAACTGAGCCTACCAGAGGCTAGGGATGACGAGCAGCAGCTGGTCAGCGGTCGGGGCTGAGGACCGCTTCGCAAGGAGAGAAGGCAGAACTGTCACCCAGCACAGGCCATCAGGGACAAGAGGAGGTCTCTCGGGGGGACAGCTTCTACCAGAGAGGGACTGGGCTGCCCCTCATCAGGCTGAGCTTTTTGGGGAGAAGCTGATGGAGGAGGGTCCGGCCCAGTCTCCTTTGATGTCCCAATTCAAACAGTGGAGCCTGAATGCTTCTGACAGTGAGGACCAGGCCAGGGCCAAGGAGGGATGTTGGAAGCGGGGACTTAGCAAAGTGACTGTCATGAGGCAGGTACCCACTGGGGGACAGACGGATGGATGGATAGATGGATGGGTCAGCTGCTTTCTGGAGAGATTGGTAAATGTAGGCTTTGGGCTCAATCCCCTCTAATCCCTCCAACACCATCGATTATATCCTTGGAGTGGTGCCTCCTTCGACCTGCCTTGGTGGCTTTCCTGCTCCGCCGCTAGTCACTGCATTCTCCAAGACCTTAGCTTAGGACTGTAGAGGATGGAGAACACAGAGCTCCCTCCACCTCGTGTACACATAAAATCCATGTGCCTACAATGGCAACAGCGGTGGTCATCGACATGGCATGATGTCTTCGAGGTGCCAGGCCCTGGGCCGGGAACTCTCCGTGTCTCGAGTTATGAACTCAAGAGAATTCTTCTAAGTAAACACAATCTGATGCAGAACAAACATGTATCCAAGAGAAATGTTGATGGAGACATTTTCAACTTTACTTTGGTTCTCTGACACACATTTTTCACATTTTAACGTCTCTGAAATCAGGGTATGCCTTGCAATCAATAACAAGAAGGCACTGGGTCACAGTTTAATTAGCAGTGCGCTTTCTCCCTGGCAGCACGTAATTGAGTTGTGTGTCTTTCGGTGGATGAAATATAGTGGTTTATGTGCAGAGTTTATGTGAATACCACTCACTGCATCCTTCAGCCAACAGTGGATGATACTCCAGGCACGATTCTCAGATTCCAAGTGTGTTTGGGGACCTGGCGCCTGGGCTTCAGGCCATCAGCCAGCAAGTTACTCGGGAGCAGGGCTATCCTTCGTCCCCAGGGCTTCCCAAGCCCCAGACCACGAAGCCAGGGGGTGGGGGTAAGGTGAGTACAGAAGCTACAGCTCACAAAGGAGGGCCCCGGGAAGCTGCACAGAGTGCTGAGTGCAGCGGGTGGAATGGAGGTGAGAGGGGAAAGCAATTGCTCCACACTCTCCAGGAACCCTGAGCCACTGGAAACGGAAAGCAGCAGCACCAGGTCAGAGGGACCGGGAGCCAATTGCAAATGCACACATGTAGAACGCTGCAGCCCCAGCCCCCTGTGCCACTGCAAGGTACTGGCCAGGCCTTGCCTCTGCCCCACACTGGCCTCACGCACAGAGGTAGAGAAGTGACCAGCCTCACTGCACAGCTGGGGACGTGGGGGCTCTGCCCCCGGCACTCCTCAGCAGGGGATCTCCGGGGTGCTGAGGGGCGAGAGGAAGGGAGAAGTGGCTCTTGCCAGGGACTCTCCTAAGAGCGTCGCATCCCCCCCACACGCATCTCCTTTTTTTCCTGTCTTCTCCTCACCCCCCCAACCCTGCACTTCCCAGAAGACTAACCAGGGAGTCCTCGTGGGCCACAGATGCCTGCTGGCCACTGCAAAGCCTGCCGGTGAGCAACAGGTTTAGGCGAGAGGAGCATAGAGACCTGGGAGCAGGGGCCCCTGCAGCTGCAGCGGGGAATGGAGGATTAGGGTCTCTAATGAGGACCAGGGCTGGGACTCAGGGGCTAAGGAAGGGAGCTCTTATCTCGGCCTGGGTGGGGGAGGGAGGCCCACCAGCTGAGGGGCAGGGGAGCCAATGGCTGCCCTCCCACCACAGTCCCGGAACTCCACAGCCAGGCTCAGCCAGAGCCTCACTGAGAATTCGCTGGGCTGTGAGTCTTGTCACTAGAGTGTCCCTCCTGCTCTCCCAGAGCAGGTGACTTTTAGGAGGACCTCCCTCATTTGCCAGGGGAGCAACATATGGGCCAGGAATTAATCCAGGGCTCCCAACCTCTAGCATAGTGCACCTAGCTCCCAAAATGCTAGGAACAGTATTAGATCACACAAGTCCTGTATGGGGAAACTGAGCCTAAATAACTAACAGGGAAGCAGCCCAGGAACTTGGTAGACATCTGCCTAGTTCATGATTTTCTCTCCAGCTCACAATCTGGGTACCAGATTGCATCCTAAGTGAGAATTGAGTGTCTGGGCTGCACTGGGAGCTGGGGGCCCATCCTGCCAGGACCATCCCAGCCCCCCAGGAGCCCTGCCAGTCAGGGATCCTGGCATGACACACAGAGTCTGCCTATCCCAGCCTTCCAACAGTGGGCCACATTCAGCCCAGCCCAGGCCACCTTGTAGCAGTGCAGGGAGATCAGAGACCCCACCAGCTCAGAGCCACTGTGGGTCCTAACCCAGACACAGCACCACGTTCCAGGGCCGTGTCCTCCTGGCATCCTCTCTCCAGCCAGCCCAGAGCCTGACCAGCCAGGACCCTTTGAAATGGCAGAATAAGTGACAGAGAGACACAAAGATCAGTGAGGCACGAGCCTGGTGTCCAAGGGCAGAGCCGCATAGGCAGACAGGGACTGCCACATGGAAGTACAGCAGCAGCTCAGTGGAGGGACGTGAGGAGCCTCCTGGACAAGGCAGCCTAAGCTCTAGAATAATAACAATAGTGATGATAGTGGTTCATATTTACCAGGTACCACGTGACAGCCCACTTCTCTCTCAGTGCCTTGCCTGTGGTAATGCCTTTCTTCCCCATATCACTCCACGGACATGCCTAGCTCACAGATGAGGAAACTAAAGCCCAGAGAAAGTGATTCACCTCCTGGAGTCACACAGCTCTCCAAAGGAACAAAGCCAGCACTCTGTACCCAGCTGTGGTGCAGGGTAGCAGTAGGAGGGGCTCCGGGGAGGTGCGGTGTGACCAATGGGCTCTGCACGCCCACACCCTGAGGACCACATCTGGTCCGCGGGCGTGTTCTGTGTGGCCCACGGCACTGGCCCACGCAGCATCCTTGGGAGGCTGCACCCCTTGCTGCAACCAGAAAGTAAACAGTGAGGCCGGGGGGGGGGCAGTCTTAAATTCCAGAAATGCAGGGCCACAAGTAGGCTGAGCTGAACCCCTTCTCCGCCCCAGCTACCTCCTTCACTCTCAGTCACCTGCCTAGGACCTGTAGGAACAGCTCTTGCATCAGGGTGCCCCCAAACGTGCTTGAGGCCTAGACACGGGAGCTTTGAACAGTGGGGTATAGGATACTTTTGTCCTCTATGGCTCCGAGGAGCAGCCCCTCCCCCGTCAGCTGTCATCTGAGATTTTGCACACACTCACATACACATGTGATCACACAGGCATACACACACAAACACACACACACACACACACACACATCTAAACACATACACATGCATGCACTGGGGCCAGGGACAGTTTAAATTGGTGCTAACTGAGCCTTGAAGGCCGGAGAGCTTTCTTTGAGGGAAATGTCACAGCCTGGGCTTTCACACCACACCATCCTTGCTCTCCCCATACCCAGCCTGTGCCAGCCCTGCCCACTGCCCACTCTGTTTAAGAAGGAATCCCAAAGCAGTTCTCCTGGCAGAGGTGTCCCCAGGCCCCAGGAGCTCCCACCCACTGAGCCCCGTAGAGCTTGGCTGGGCCCCAGAGAGAGGGCCCCGTGGGATTAGGGCTGGAATTTCCCTCTGACGGGCAGGGCTGGTCAGGTGAGCCAGGTGACCCAGAGGGGCTCAGTGGAAAAGTTCGGCCTGTCCCAGCCCCTTTCCCTAGTGGCTCAGCCCACAGTGGTAGTGAGTTTGAGGAGGGGACCAGACAGGAACCACAGGAAAAAATTTTCCTTGTCTCTGGCTCTGCCAACTGCCCAGCTCACCTCCCCCATTAAACACACATCCTGCCAGCTCCCACTGGGCACCGCAGCCACCTCTGTCCATCTGTGACCCGGGGCCCTCCTCCTGGGCGCGGCTGGCAGCTGGCCAGCCCGATGGCAAGTTTCCCTCACATCCAGGCTGCCCGGGGGGAGAAAGGCATCTCTGACGAAGCCACTGTGGCTGAGGGAGGGCAGACGAGTTTAGAAAATAAAAACACAGACACCCATGCTCTAAGCAATATTTGAAACAAATTTAGACTAAAAAAAAACTCTGTTTATTCTGACTAGGCAGAAGGGAGTCCCAGATGCTGAAGTTCAGGTCTAATGGTCTCCTGTCTTTTATCTGGCCTCTCTGTAAGGGACAGGGAATGCCTGTGACACTGCCTGGTACCTGGCACCCTCATCATCCAGCATCTCCTGCACCCCCTACAACCCACCACAAGGCCGCATGATGTTCCCTTTCCCTTAGTAAAGGGCAGAGAGCCTTTCAAAACCCTCTCAGTCCGCTGGGGCCAGGCTCTTTCTCCCAGAGTCCAGTGACAACATACCACACCCACAGGGAGACAGCAGATATTGGGGGCCAGGTCCTAGAAAGCATGTGTGGGTCTGAGGACACCCCAGCCTAAGCATGTAGCTCCCAGCTAGATGGCTGTAGGAGGAGCGGTTCCCTGTACCCAGGGACCTTGTAGGCACCCCCTATTGCACCCTCTGGAGTTCTACCCCACCTTCCCCTCACCCAGGACCTGGTCGATCTCCCTGTCACCCCACCCTTTGTGACCTTGTCATATCCCCGCAGTGAACTTTGCCTGCCGAGGGATGATCCCAGGCAGATAAACATCAGCCCTCTCAACCTCCAGCCCATGGGGGCCCCATAGCACCCACTCGTGGAAACAGAGAATGCACAGAAGAAGCAAGGAAACGACGAAGAAAGAAGAGAGAAGAGGGAAAGGACCTGCTGGTGCTTCCCAGGGAGATATCGTGGCCCTTTCATACGTCCACCTTGTGACCCCACCAGCTGCCCCCAGCCACCTCCAGGGCAGGGCCAATCCCCAAAGACCTCAGGAGCTCTCTGGAGATGGAGTTTTGACTCAGGGCTGGTTGACAGGAGTCTCCGTGACTCACGTGAAATCATGCAATGCGGGTGGGGGGTGGCCTTCAGGGCATACTCTGGTCTCCCCAGCCTCCCCACGCTGCCCCTGCAGCCCTGACTGGGATGCCACTGGCCCTGCCAGTCAAGGAGACCACCATGACCAGTCACCACCGCCGGGCTTTCCCCACACATCAGGAGGAAGGGGTTGGGAATTGGTTCCTGCAGAGGGGTCTCTGCTGTTCTGTGCTGGTTTCTTGGTGTGTGGAGAGAGGGAAAGAGAAAAAGAGAGAAAGAAAGGAAGGAAAGGGAAGAAGGGAAAGAAGGAGGAAAAGGAAGGAAAGAGGAGAGAAGAAAGGGGAAAGAAGAAAAGAACTCTGGTATAGTCCTCTAAGGGCACTTACCCCATGGCAGGGACACCACCCTCATGACAACATCTCACTCTAGTCGCCCCGAGACCCCATCTCCAAATCCTACCACACTGGGGCCCCCCTTGTGAGCTTGAGAAGTTCATGTAGCCCACAGCGCTGGCCACAGGATGTAGGGCTGCTGTAGCAAGGCCTCCCTCTTCCGGGCACAGCAGTGGAAGACAGTGCCGGAAGAACACCATCACTAGGCCCTTGGGACTCCCTGCACCTCAGACTGCATCTCAGAGGCCTGGGCTTTCCACAGAGGCCTCCCAAGCTCACCCCTTTGAGGGCCCTGACTGCCCCTGGCTGTGCCCGGCTTGGCACCTTTGTGTCCATGCATGCCTCTCCTGTGGCAATCTGGTGCACGTCAGGCTTCTGTTGGACTCCAGGCCCTTTTCCCTCCCTGACCCTAAGAGCGAACCTGGGAGCTGCCTGGGAGGAACAGGAGGAGAAAGGGTCCAGCAGGTCCCCAGCGTCATAGCTGGATGTCTAGAGACCCCGCTGGACATGCCTCAACAGCCAGACAGATAAGGAAACTGAAGTGTGGGGCAGGAAAAGAAAAGCGGCTTCAGAACTCCAGGTTCAAGTCTCAGCTCAGCCACTGTGTGACCCTAGACAAGTACCCTCCCCTCTCTGTGCTCTGGGGTGCAGCCAGGTGACCCTGTTCCCAGACTCTGGTCCCACCAAGGGCAGCCTCCTGGACTTCTGTCCAACTCCCCTGCAGCCCCCATTGAGCCAGAGCCTGGGGACTTCTGAGGCTGGGGCTGGAGCGACTCAGGGAGGGGGGAGGAAGGGGAGGAGATGGTGTCACCCCAGGGAAGGGCAGCACGGAAGGGAAACTGAGTGTGTCCCTGGCTTGCCCCAGCCTGTCCCCTGCATCCGGGGATGGGTGCGAGTGAGTGACTGTCAGCTGAGAAAGGGGGCAAGAGGAGCAGCTGGGGAGGGGCAGGTCCCGGCCTGGACTTGTTGGGGCGGCCAGGCGCAGCTGTTTCCGGCTGATGAAAGGGCCCTGACTGATAGGGCAGGGGAGGGACCTGAACCCTCAGTCCTGGCCCTTCCCGTCCTCCAACACAGTCATGCCCGGGGGCCACTGCAGAGCCAAGCAACTGCCAGGAAGCCGGAAGCTGTAGGGCATCTGCTGCCACTGGGGATTTTGCCCCAGGACAGGGTAGGAGGAGCACTTGTCCAATCTTTCTTACTCCACCACCGCAGGGACCCAGGGAGGTAACAGGGAAGAAGTGTGGGGGCCTTGCTCAGGGACCCAGGGAGGTAACAGGGAAGAAGTGTGGGGGCCTTGCTCAGTCCTCTCGGTAGATGCAGACATGCACAGGAACACACACACACACACACACACACACACACACACACACACACACACACACACGAGGTGCAGCCCCAGCTGGCGCGTCTTGACAGCTGAACATTCACTTTATCCTCTGTCCAGCCCTCCACCTAGGGCAAGCCCTCATGATAATTGCTGACACTCTCGGAGTGTGCAGGATGTCCCAGGCGTCCCCCTAACACCTTTGTCTGTGCAGCCTCATCAGCTCCACGCATGTGGTCACCTTCATCTCCCGGATGAGGGTCTTATGGCTCAGAGTGGGTCAGGAACTTCCCAGTGCTCACACTGTGGCCAGGGCAGAGCTGAGATGTAAACCGAGTCTCTGGGGCCTGGGGTTAATACCACTGTGCCACCCTGCACGCAAGGAACTCTGGGGAGGAAGAATCCAGGGCTGACCTGAAGCCAATTGGTAAATAAATGGAAAGGTTCCAGAGAGGCACAAGGTACCACAGGTTCTCAGAGGAGTACAGGCCAGGGCTGGGGGAGAGCTAAGACAATAAACATGTGGATTGGAATTGAGGAGCCTGTGGGTTTTGCTAGTTGAGATTATCTTGTTTTGTTTTTTTACTTTTTTATTATAAGATGATTATATCATAAAACACATCACATGCTACAGCTTGACCTGGAATGTCTCCCAAGGGCCTATCTACTAAAGGTTCTGTCACCTGTCTACCCCACTATGGCGGGGCTGGCAGAAGGACCTCAGGTCACCTTTGAAGGGGGCATCGGAACGCTCACTGTGTCCTCTCCCCTGGGGCTTCCTGGACACTGTAAGCTGGACAGACTTCCTCTGTTACATTCCTACCTCACTGTACTGGTCACCCCAGCATCAAGGTAAAAGGACCAATAACTGTGGACTAAAACCTCTAAAATCGTAAGCCAAAATAACACTTTCCCTTGTCGTGTTGATGTGACAGAATGCAGGCTAACACGCCATTTTAACCATGCATGCGTGCATATACATGTGTGAACCCAGGGTCTTGGCATTGAGCTGTATCTACAGCCCTTCTCATATTGTTTTTTATTTGGAGACAGGGTCTTATACTAAGTTGCAGAGTCTGAACACACTTGATCATGTCTGATCTTGGAAGCTAAGCAGGGCTGGGCCTGGTTTGTACTTGGATGGGAGACCAAGTTGTGGTCCTTCTACCTCAACTTCGTATGTATGTAGTTGAGATTACAGATGTGTGTGACCACCCCCAGATCCTTGTTTTCTTCAAATAGGTTTGTTTTTTTGGTTTTTTTGAGACAGGGTCTTGCTTTGTAGTTCAGGCTGGCCCTGAGCTCAGCCTCAAACTCACATCACAGAAATCCTCCTGCCTCTGCCTCCCGAGTGCTGGGATTACAGGTGTGAGCCACCAAATCCAGCGCTGTAGTATGTGGTGCTGATTGCTGCTGGACATGAGTCTCCATGCCCAGTATTGTATGTGGTTACCGGGGATCGAACCCGGGCCCTTGCGCTTCCAAGACAGGCACCGGAACCACTGAGCTAAATCCCCAGCCCTTCTTCAAATAGTTTTAAAGTTTTAACTCTTAAATTCAGATCTTTGATCCATCTTGAAGTAATTTTTATATATAGTGTCAAGTAAGATCATGCCATTTGGAAACAGATTACTTCTTCCCTTCCAAGTCTTTTGTTCCTCTTGCCTAATTCCCCTGGCTACTGTTTCCTTTACTCTGTCGAACAGAAGCAACAAAAGGCCTTGCTAATAGGGAGAAAACTTGTATTTCTTCACCACTGAGATGATACTAGCTGTGGATTTTTCATATAGGACCTTCGGCAAGTTGAGGATATGCACTACTGTTCTCCTTGTTGATTGTTCTTATCACATTTTTTTGTCAAATGCTTTTTATGCATCAACTGAGGCAACTGTGTTTTTTCTTTTCTCTCTCTCTTTCATTCTGTTAATGTGGTAAATTACATTGGCTGAACTACTCTTGCATTCAGAGAATAAATCTCACTTGATCATGCTGTATCACCCTTTCACTATGCAAGTGAATTTTTTTTTTTTAGACGAGGTTGCACTATGTGATTCAGGCTGACCTTGAACTCACAATGTAGCCCAGATTGGCCTCAAACTCATGGTGATCTTCCTACCTCAGCCTCTAATGTGCTGGGAGTACCAGCATATACCACCACACCCAGGGATGCTACTGAATTCAGTTTGTTAACTGTTGGTGAGATTCTTTACACCGACACAGTAAAGGCCTGTGGTCTTCTTTCTTTGTGGTGTCTTTGTTTAGCTCTAATATAGGGGTGACGCTGGCCTCACAGGATAAGTTAGAAAGATCCTCTCCTCTTCAGTATTCTGGGAGAGTTTGAGAAGAACTCAATTCCTTATACATTCAGGAGAATTTTGAAGTGAAAACATCTTATCTTGGATGTTTTTAATTGGAGAACTTTTGATTATTAATCTAACCATTCTACTTGTTACATTCAGATTTCCTAACTGTTTTTAAATTGGTTTTGGAGTGTGTTTATCTAGGCAAGTATGGGTTTTGTCTAGAGTATCCAACTCGCTGATATATAATTATTTATAGTACTCACCTACATGGTCTCTAAAATCAGCAGGAGTGTCTCTACTTTCCCGCCTGATTTTACTAATTTGAATTTTCTCTCTTTTCTTTAATCTTAGCTAAGCCTTGTCAGTTTTTCAAATAATCTTTCAAAGAATCGACTTTTGGTTTTGTTTATCTTCTCTAGTGTTGTCCCAGTCTGTATTTGTCTCTAGTCTTTACTACTTTCTTTTGGAGTTAATTTCTTTTTCTTTTTCTAGCTCCTTAAGGTATAGGGTCAGAGTATTAATTTGAGATCTTTTTTTAATGTAGGTATTTGCAGCTATAAATCTGTCTCTGCCCACACTATTTAGTGCATCCAATACATTGTAGCATATTACATTTTCATTCTCATTTGTCTTGTTTTTTTCTTAACTTCCCTTGTGATTTCTTCATAGACCCATAGGTCATTTAAGAGTGTGAATTCCATGTATTTTAAATTCTTCATCTTTTCTCTATTACTGATTTCTAGTTTCATCCCATTGTAATTGGAAACATTATTTTAGTATTTTAAAACTAGAGGAGGGACTTCTGGGAAGACAGCGGAGTAGTAAACAGCAGGGAAACAGCCTAAGATGTGGTGACTAGACACTGGAATACAGTGCTGTGAAGAGAAAAAGGGAAGTGGGTTCCTAAGTCCTAGCAAGGATCTGAAGTGAGAACTGACACCCACAGGGAGGATAAAGAGAGAGACTTCAAAGAAGAGGAAGGAGGCAGTGAGTAGCACTTTCTCCCTGAGCCTGACTCACTGTGTGACCGACACATGCACCGGAACTAATTGTGATCTCAGAGGCCTCCATGGAGACACACAGCAGTGGAAACACAGTAGTAGGTGCAGTACACTACAGTAGACGGTGAGCTATTGGGGTTCAGACATACTCCAGGTGAGAGTGATTGGCTGGTAGCCATCTTGGAAAGAGGCGAACTGAATTTAGAACTCAGGTTAGTTTTGGGCTGGTTCCATCAGTATGAAGTGGAACTAAGTTCAAGTTGGCAGGAGGTCGAAGAGCCAAGTTCAAGCTAGCAGGAGGCACATGGGATATTGTAGGCTGAACAAAATGGGTTCCAGCCACACAGCCAGAAACCAGCCTCTGTTTCAGAACGAAAGGTGAAGGATTGCTAGGATTACCCTGCTATAAATCTAGGGCTGGTTTGCTGAGATTAATCAATACAGAAATGGACTCTGTCTGCTCATTCTAACTACCAGTAACAGTAAAACACATTTTCAAGTGGCTTTTTTTAATCTCTTATTTTCTTTTCTTGTCTTGCTTTTGTTTTGTTTTGGGTTTTTTATTTTTTTTTATATATAAACGTGGACATCATTTCTAATTTTTTGTTGTTGTTCTCCTCTGTTCTTATTTTTATTTCTTCTTTCTCTCTTTCCCTCTATCATTTTTACCAATTTTCCAAAGTTTGTGAAATCTGTTTTTGTTCTCAAACCTTGTGTCTAATATCTTCCTTTTCTTCCATTTCTCTATTTTCCCCCCAATCTCTTTCAAATTTTCTCCCCTGAGGGTAAAATTCCCAGTCTGAGGGCATATTTACTATATACAATTTTCTAGTTTGTTTTAGATTTTTGTTGTATAAATACAAATTGAGTTCATATGGTTAAAGATGGCAAATTAATGGTTACCAGAGTTTGTCATTTTCTAGGCTGTATTTGATGCTATCACTGTTGCTAATTGTACCACTTTAGCCGAGGTGACAGTTGTTCTAATCAGTTGTTCTTCTTAGTGATCCTCTAAGGGTCATAAATAATACGACAGGCCAGTCCCAAAGAGCCAGGGGCAGCAACTTCTCATCCTCAATAAATTGAAGAAGTAGGATCTTGCATCAGACTTAAAACCTCAAAGCCAGCTACACCTGGGAGACATCTCTGAAAAGTAGTAATTTCCTAAGAGTTCTAAATACTACCAATAAAGCTACTTCCCATAAGCAATTTAGAGGCATCAACCCAGGAATTAAACTTTCTTTAAAAATAGAAAATGAAAAGACACTTAAGCAAGATGCAACCCCAAACTTCCATCTCACCAAAGACAAACTAGAGAGCAATGAGCCAGAATAGTTCAAAACCCCCCTCGGGACTCTCGAGCAGTAACAGCAGAAATAACAAAGCAGATGAATGAGTTCCACAAAAAATCAAATCAGAAATAGTTTAGATGACTACATAAATGGTGGCCATAATGAAAGACATGGTTATGACCCTAGAGCAGACACAGATAAAAAATTAGAGGAGATTAGGAAAACCATGAATAGAAACCATGAATACCCAACATATGGAGCTCATAAAACAGATTCAAACAGATATCTAGGAGATTAAAAATTCCATTGAAAGTACACACAGTAGAATGAGCCAAGTCAGAGGACAGAATATCAGATATAGAAGAGAGTATTATGATAGTGACCATAAGAAGAAGGATTATTTTAAAATCACAAGATATCATAAAAAAAATCAGTCCAATAGCTTCTAAATGATGCCAAGAAAAATGACATAAGGTTGATCAGAGTCAGTGAAAAAGCAAGAAATAGCTCAAATGACATAAAAAGTCTGTTCACAGAAGTAAAGGCAGAAAATTTCTCAAGCAGCGAAAAAGAATTTGACATACAGATAAATGAGACACACAGAACTACAATTATCCACAATCAAAACAATTTTACACCAAGACACATAATACTCGAGAGTCCAGAAATTCAACACAAGAACAGAATATTAAAAGCTGTAAGAGAAAAGATACAAGTTACTTGTGTTACTTTTCTGTCATTGCTGAGAAAAAATATCTGACACCGAAAGTTAAAGGAGGAAAGGTTTATTTGGCTTATAGTTTGTAGAGATTTCAATCAATAATAGGCTAGCTCAAGGGCAGATGAGAGAGAGGTAGTTCACGGTAAAGCAGCAAAGGGCATTAACAGCCTCTTTCTGCTCCTTTTGTCTTATTCAAACTACTAGGATTAGGGTAATTTCAAACCAATCACTCATGTGTAGTGGTTTGGTGGCCACATGCCCTTAATCTTAGCATCATATACTCTAGATTCAAAATAATCCCCCCTAATTTTCATGAGGCTTGAAGGAGACATTTAAATACAAGTCATAACATCATCTATGAAGGAAAGCCCATAAGAATCACCGCAGACTTCTCAACACAAATTCTTGAGTCAAGGAAAGCTGGAGTCAAGTATTTCAAGCCTTAAAAGAAAGCAACCTCCAACCCAGGTTGATACCCCAACAAAACTGTCTTGCAAAATTGATGGAGAAATAGATACCTCCATGACAAAGAAAATCTGAAGAAATTTATGACCACCAAATTAGCACTCCAAAATGTTCTAAAGGACATACTAGAAGGAGATATTGAGGACTACAACTCCATGAGTCCTAACAGAAAAACTCCATAGGTAAGACAAGCAATAAACAAAGGGAGAAAAAGGAAACCAATGACAGGAGAATAACATGACAAGGATAAATCAATACACATTAGTTATAATCACCAATATAAGTGGTATACAATCACTGATATAATTCACCAAACAAAAGAAACAGAGTGGAGAATGGATCAAGAAGCAAGATCTGACAACATGCTACATACAGGAAAATATTTGATTCAAATAGAAATTCATAGACTGAAAGTTAGAGAATGAAAACAATACTCCATGAGACAAGAAACCAGAAAAAAGCAGAGGTGGTTATTCTACTTGCAGACAAAGTGGATTTCAAGCCAAGAGTAAGAGAGACAGAGAAGATCATTAAGTCCTATCAAAGGGAACAATTCAAGAGGAAAGAGAACAATTATAAATATATATGCACCAAATGCCAGTGCACCTAACAATATAAAACAAATATTAATGAATGTGAAGAATCAAAAAAGCACTAATACAGTAATAATGGGGTAGCTCAATACCCCACTGTAAAAAGAACAATCAGACAAAAAAATTCAACAGATATCAGAACTGAACCCAACATTTGAACAAATGGCTTTAGTAGATGTCTATAGTGTTCCACTATACAACAGCAGAATACACATTCTTCTCCACTGCATATGGCATGTTATGCAAAGTAGACCACACACTAGCTCACAGAACATGCTTAAATAAATGCAAATGAATTGAAATTATCTCCTGCATATTATCAGATCATAATGCAAAGAAACTGGAAGTCAATGGCAAAAGAAAGTAAGGGTGAAATTAAATAACACCCTCCTGAACAGTCAATGAGTCACAGATGAAATTAAAGAAGAAATTAGACAGTTTGTACTAGATAGTAACACCAATACAACATACTGGAACTTATGGGACACAGTGAAAGCATACCCAGGAGGGAAATTTATAGCAGAGAATTCCCACATCAGAATAACGGAGCACATTCAAATAAACAACCTACTGTTGAACCTCAAGTTTCTAGAAAAAGAAGAACAAGTTAAGCCCAAAGCTCATACATGGAAGAAAATTATAAAGATCAGAGCAGAAGTTAATGCAATGAAGACCAAGAAAACTACCACAGGCTTGTCAGTCTTCCAGTCTGCCTACGGAAGGGTGGAGCAAGGACAAAAAAAAGAAAAAGAGACACAATTTGGAGGTACATGGGGGGCTGGGAGGTCAGTGCTAGAGTGGGAAATACAAGGACATTCCAAGCTAATCATTATGTATTGGGTGCACACAATAATAAGAGGGAGTTTGGGGTGACTAAGAGTATGGCAGTAATAAGGACCTTTAGGTTGATGAAAAGAATCTTAGGTTGATGAGGGTCTGATGTTGATGAGGAAAGTGAGATAGGCAAAGCATTCTTGCAATGAGAAAGGGATGAAATATCAGGCAAAAATGGAATTTGCCCTTCCCCCAAGTGAAACTTTTCTTTCTTTATTATTACTCAATTCGCAAGGAAATAAGATGTCTTCAGCTGATGTAATCTTGCCTTTGACCACACAGCCTCACGAGACTATTGAGGACTCAACTTGTGACCAGAGGTATCCGACGTTATATTTCTGCATACCACAGCTGGCTTATGGGCAAAGAGACATTAGGCCTCAGACAGCCCTAATCACAATTTAATTATGATATTATTTTTTCCTCAAAATTGTATAGGATGGCTCTTGACAGATTTCCCTTTTTTTTGCTTGTAGAAATTGAATCATTTTGACCTGTGGTGCCAACATCTTCAGAGAACATTTGATTTGAGCTTCTCTGCAGCAGACTAAGAAAAGAGCAAGGAGATATAACCCAATTATTACTATCACAGCACTGTAAAAGCAGACCTGAGCCTTGAGATAATTAATGGGATTAAGCTGATCAAGTATATCAGAAAATTTACCCAAGTTTTGAATCTGGTCATCAAAATTAGCAGGACATAAATAAAACTTATTTTTGGAAGGCATCAAGATGTTTAGTTATATTTTTGTGTGTTGCTCCTTGTACATACTTTGTAATAGTTCCCATGGGTGGCTAGATCAATTATAAGGTAAAGGAGAAATATAAAATTGAGTAATATCGTAATGACATTTGAGGCCTTGTTATAGCTGTAAACTTTCAATCTGATCTCATATCCAGAGAACAGCAGCCTTAAGCATGCTTATTTGGGATTGTAGTTTAGTGTCTACAAAATGTTGTATTTTTCAGGCCTGATCAGTAGTCTTGGGCCAATTATCTATGAATTGAGCTATTTGAACAGAGTAAGCAAGAGCCACTGAGACTACCATAACACTAGAAATCAACAGCAGTACTCAGACTATTCCTGAAGTGATAAGGCTTAGCATCCTCTTAGTCTGATGGATCAATTCATCAAAGTATGTAACAAATAAGGATGTAACGAAGTTGTTCCACATCTCAGATAGGTTAACTGATATCCAAACTCCAAGCACTCCAAATAGTGTCTTCCAATAGTGTCTTCCCAGAATTTCTCTGGTTTTGATACATGACTGAATACACAGTCATTATAATCAAAGGACTTTCTTTCCAGGTCACTGAGCCATAAAGAAAAATATAAGAATTATAGATACAAATACTAGTTTAAACATTTTTGTAAAACTTTAAATATGGGATCTTTCTTTCCTGTGTTGAGGTCAAATCTCTACCAGTCCATACTTTAGTCGGGACCAAAGGCAATCCAAGCTTCCTGGATAGCGCCACAGTATTCCTCCATTATCTATTAAAATACAAACATAATCTCTTTATGTTAGTACCACTAACATACCACTTTTCTCTTGTTGCTGAGACAAAATACCTGACACCTAAAGTTAAGGAGAAAGGACTTATTTAGCTCACAGTTTCTAGAGGCTTCACTCCATAATCAGCTGGCTCCAAGGCAAAGGGCACATGGCAGAGGGGCATCATAGGGCAGAAACAGTTCATGTTGCTCACATGGAGCAAAAGCAACAAGGACCAGGGGCTGGAAATTTAGCTCAGTGGTTCCTGCCTCTGCCTGGCAAGCACAAGGTCCCAACTTCAATCCCTGGTAACCACATGCAGCAAAGCTGGGCATGGGGACTCACACCCATCAACAATTAGTACCACATACCGCAGTGCCGGGCATGGTACCTCATGCCTGTAATCCCAGCATTCAAGGGGCAGAGGCAGGAAGATTGCTGAGTTTGAGCCTTGCCTGGGCTACACAGTGAGCTCAGGGCCAACCTGAACTACAAAAGCGAGACCCAGTCTCCACAAAAAAAATCAAAAAGGGCCTTCATAGCATCTTTCTGCCCATTTTATCCCCTCCATCGTACCCAGGATTAGGATAGTACCAAACCAATCACATGTATTGGTTTCATAATCACATACTCCTAATCTCAGCATCACACAGAGATGTCCCATTTTATCATAAGGAAAACATTTTAACATTTTAATCATTATTTTGTAAGAGCCAGCATAGCTTGATCTAACACAGATCCCCTATGACTTTCTGATGGATATCCTGACAAGCCCGCATGTAACTGGTTAAATCTTTGGAAGCTCACACAGTGGCCAGAGCCTGTTTACAGTCGTGGGTAGCATTGTCTTAAGCAAGTTGGAGAACAAGTCTGTTGCCTGCTTGAGCATGAGGACTTTGTCTACGCCCAGCTTCTTGTACTTTAGTCAGGAACTATGTGTAGATTTCTCTCTGGCCTTGTACAATATTAAGAAAAAACTGGACAAGAGTCCCATCGTCAAGCATAGTGAGCCAAGATCTTTTCATTATATGTCTTATTTGTTCAAAAGTCGGGGCCGGGGATATAGCTCAGTGGTTCTGGTGCCTGTCT